>JAULBU010027077.1:0-17479 GCA_032358235.1 Odonthalia washingtoniensis
TGGTCAATAAATCTACTCTTTTTACAGCGGATCGTTTTGTATAACGTCAAACAGCTCAGAAAGTATGGCGAGCAATACGGCGCATGTAAAGTAATGTATTGTGGACGCCATACTTCCTGAACTTCGACCAAGGTTCAAACTACCTGTCTCAATAATTTATAATTTAGACAATCCGCCTAAGAAGATGGTGTTAAGCTCAATAAAGCTCATATCGAGACGCCTGATGCCATAGGTACGTGTAAAGGTACCATGCCCCTCCGTCGCGCGTATTCAACTAATCGAAACAACCTCGAGAGGTCAACCTCGAACGATGATTGCCTATTGACGGCCACCTTTGCGGTAAATAGCGTAATCGGCCCAGAAGTCCTCTGCCCGATTCTTCCCGTTTATGGAGCCATCCCTCAACCTGTCACAATCACGACCACTGAAACTAAACACCCACAGGCATATTCTATTGATGACGCCATGCGTTAAGTGGAACGCGAACAAGCCCACCGTCAGATCTCAATTCCATTAACACATAGCAAGGGGCCACGCGTAATTGAAAATTCATCAGAACTGAGGCGCCTACCCTCTGGATCGAATGTATAGGTCTATCTCACGAGCCCTAAATTCTGCTAGGAACCGCACAAATTATATCGATCTACGGCGAAACTGTAATTTGACAGACACCACGCTACCGACGCATGTTCCTCTCCACATGCATTAAGCCATGCATCAAATCCAAATTAAGAACCACTCCGCCACCTAGACTACCAGAAACAAACGCAAACAAGGAAGAATCAACAGGGGGATTAATCACAAAATCCAGACAAGCTGAGTTAAAACCGGTTCATGTCTCCGAGCCTCTCAATTTATCCGTTCCAGATAGTAACACCATGGAACTTTTCGTAGACGTTGATGGGCTGGTTAGACGGTGACGTGTCTGTGTTTGGGGATTGTGCCTTGGTGGAATTTTTCTTTTTCTTACCATCTTGCTCCACCATGGCTCGACGTTTATTGTGCATTTCTTTAGTGACGTCATAATACCGTCCGGTGATGTTCTTAGCGTTTTCTTTTCACAAAGCAAGGATCAGCTTGATACCTATTGGGGTATTCTGATGCACTTCCTTGGGATGAAAGTCCACTCTCTCATTATTTAGTACAATTCTATATTGCTTATATATCGAACTGTCTTGTTGAAATGGCTGAGAAATGAAAGTTTTACATCGATATGTTGAAGTAGCTCACGAACGAAGTCTTCTCCCTTTTTTGGTGGAGAGTACATCCTCAAAAAGTGCAGTAATTGACGTAACGAATGGGTTTGCTGTGTTGATAGATTCTAATATGTTGAAAGATGAATTCTGTGACAGATCTTCTGGCGCGGTTGTTTCAAATTCTACTTCTATTATATCGGGCTCAACTGGTGGTGTAAATGGTGGTGTGGGCGTCCTGTTTGAGCTTTCCTGTTCGCTTACCGGTAACGTATCGCTCAAATTGGAAGTAGCAGGGAATGGACTGGCTGACTGATGGGTTGAATATATCGTCAATTGCAGCTAGCACTGCGGAGAAAGATAACGAAAAATTTGAGTTTTTGTCAGAATAGGATGGGATCTTTTGTTGTCGGTGAGGAAAGGGAGGGGATTACGAGCAACGTTAGAACTGCGCCCCACTCAAGTATTACACCGATACGTTGATGACGCTGTTGTAAACGAGAATGTCGCGTAAAAAGGGTGAAACTGAAAATACGGACTGGAAAGTCCGACTTGTCTTGTTTGTTTCAAAACGTACAAGCTATATTCACCACTAATCGCTATTGTCGAGAAAATCCAAGTCGGGATTACAAATTGTAATAATAAACTTAAAATGTAATAATGGCGTAGCAGTTTATTCAGGATTTCAAAAGGGAGGCAAGAAGTGATTGTACTTATACCAACTATGCTCTGCAAAGTTGGCACACGACCCATCAACATATTAATTAGTACATTGTCGGCTATAATAGTTGTGGGATTTGAGCGCGCAACTATTTATAACTGATTAGACAAATGCCTGTTGACCAGACTAAATAGAACTCGATGTGCAATTTGAATACGGCTGATATTGTAAATTCCATACATGATGGAATTCCATACATTTTACGAGACAGTTTCGCGCAGGACTTAATTCCATTTAGTCGCACGGGTATGACTGACAATGAATACACTTGAGTGGTTCATCGTAAAATAAGCCATTAAGCTTATAGTTGATGTATTTTATGTATTTTGGTAATTACTACTATTGTAGTCGTATGCAAATTACTATCACTGTACAGCATTTCCCACAGTAACACAGAAATTTTAATGTTTTCTTTATACTGTCTGCTACTACTGTAGGAACTCCGCCGTCGTCTACTACCGCCGTCGCCGTCAAGAAATTTCCATCTGTTACTGTAACACCTGGTACCCTGCGAACAGGACATTATTTATGCGTCCCCTTTCATCTGGTTCTTTGTCTAATTTTCCTCTTCTCAAGTCGTCGCTTTTTATCCCACCTCCCGTCCCTTGTATTATATCCGCCCATACAATCGTTTTATTTACTTGTTCTGTGTTTACTAAGGATTTATTAGGATAATTAGGTTATTGGGGTATATGTATTAGTCTACTAAGTTGTTCGAAGTTGAAATTCAAAATAGGAGCGTGAACCCCTCCAGCGTGAACCCCTCCATCGAGTTAGAAATTTTTGAGAGCGTGACCTCCTCTACTAAAACGGGGAAAAAGAGAGCGTGGTCCCCTTGGTAATTCTAAATAATTGCAGAGTCTGATCCCCTCCAGGTTAATATTGGTACATCCTTAAAAGTACGATAATTTGGGTTCCATTGGTCTGTCAAAGTGATATATGACCGTACAGTTCGGTTACTTACCATGAACGCCACATGAAGGCAAGTAACTGGTCATGTCTTAGCACTAGGTCAACGGTACACTGGCCATATTAATTCCGCTTCACCAACAAGTATTATGTGTTGTCTGTCTGGCTTATTAATTATTCGCCATTTAATGCGTTAGCAATGAACTACCGGTATGAAGCTGGTTCACAGTTAACCCCCGATCATAATTCTTTAATTTTATCAACTTCAGATAGTCCTAAGTCGTCTCTCATTCTTACTACTAGTAATTATAGTATAATTCTTACATTCCCTTCTTATGCTACTTTTGATCTTTGATCAGTTCCTTTATGACCACTGGATAATTCTCGTATGCCTACCTTTTATCAAATTTAATTAATCATTTTAATACATACAAATATAATATACGTTTACGTTTCTTCCAAAACAATTCACATGCGAAAACAAAAAACCTATCCAATCATTCTTCTCCTGTTTTCACCACTTTCAATCTCAGCCTACACACTAACGTAATGCCAACTTTCACTCACTCCACTGACAATATTTACTATCCTCTTCTTCTAAACTATGTCCTCGTCTCTCCTCCGTTCCTCACCCAAATCATCCTCTCACTATTACAGAGCTCAACAACGTTCCTCCCGATATCCTGAACCGCTACAACCATAATTGTCGCATTTAGACCTTTTAGACCTGGGCGATTATTTCCAGCCATTCCAAAGCATTACTATTCCCCCCAAAATTCACCTCCATTATTACAGCGACCTTTAACGACACATTACAACCACACTCTCAACATGAACGCAACACTTCCCTACCCCACAATACCTACACTACCTATGACTCCGTTTCTAACTTCCATTCAGATAAAGACATCAAACACGACATAACTCCACTTAAGCGATCAAATCAATCATCTTCTCGTCGCAATAATCTCATCCCCAATCTTCTCATCCTGGGTCGATATCATGATGTTGTGAACGTAGATAGGGATTCTCCCTACCTACGTTCACAACTTCTGTAAAAACTCAACATCTACAACATCTAATTCACGTTTCTTCTACGCCTGGATGAAATCCCACACCCTATCTCGAGTCTTTTGTCCTATCTCCATAGTCGCCCCAACTCCCGTGATGCAATCAAAATCCAATCATGCCTCCAAGTCCTACTCTGAAAGGTTTACGTTATCCTGAAAATAGAAGCAAATATATCCAACCGGGCTTTCTCAGATCGCTCAACCGCATGGGGAGCCTGCTCAAAACCTCCGGAAATCCAAACCATTATGTACCTTCTCCTACCCGAACATCTACTACATGGCGGATGCGATGATTTCACGATCATACAACGACTGTTTACACACATAGAACTTCTATACTTGAAGCTTGCATTGCACCTTCAAACCAATCCATACACTAAAACAAACAAACGTGATATCAACCGACTATCTTTAGCCCCCTCTCAATTCCTATTTCCAGTCGGACGGGAAAAGGGAATCACTACTTCCTCCAATCTTCTCCCTATTCCCTCTTCAACCCTTCTCACATACGAAATTTTTTTCTAGAACAACTTGTTTTAGATTTATTCTAATCAAAACTGTCAATCATTCTAATTTCGAAAATGCCAAACAACATACCGCTTTTTCCGATTCCCGGAATCATGCACAAATACTAGTTATTTACAGAAGTCTTACTAGTACCCATACTTCTTTAAACCTCCCACAAGCTGTCATATCATCCCCCTACCCTCCACCTCCTCTAACCACACACCCCTTTTACTCGTTCCATATCAGTTAACTCCTTCCGCCACTAAGCACACCTCCACTCTATATCACTCAGTTAACAAATTTTTCTAAACAGCGCTCCCCCATCACCTGAGTATCTCTTCCACTGAGGTGCCTTTTCTCATGTTTCTACCCAGAGGCTTCCACTTCCGCCATCCAGAACATCTGCTAACCTAAGAGATGCAATAAATGTATCACATTCCTCCCACCCACCCTATTTACTGCCATTACATCCAACGTCGACACCCAATTCCAGAAACCATCCTTGCTGAAATAACATCAAACATCAAGATTCTACCATCTCCGAAAATGAACCTCCCTGCCACGCAATACTCGAATTTCCCATGCGCCTTTCCATCCTCCTCTACTGGTCTACTGGTTCTGAAACAGCAACATTACTTCTCCCCTGTCTCACTTCTAGAGAGACAGGGGATAATTAATGTGAGTTGAATGTTTCCAGCGTAACACGCTTGAAACCTTCAACTCACATCTTTCTCAGTTTCCAAAATCCAAGACCACAATCTTCTCATCTCATTTTCCACTGGGCAATGAGATGAGAATGAGGACCTTGGCAAGGTAACCGAAACTTTTGCACCTGTCTTTTCGCCTCTGAATCTCCCTAACACATTCCAATTCACGCAAAATTTACCATCTGAGAGTCTACTCTCTGCCCTTTCCTAGACGTATTTAATATGTTCCATAACTTACCGCTCTCCAAATTTCTTGCATACCTATTTCCACTCCCTTCAATCCTACTTAACCAAATTCCAGACGGTCTGAAAACTTTTCTAGTTTGCCCTTCTCTCGCAACCTAGTTTTGTAACCATACGCCTCTCCTTCATATTTTTTCCACACATCACCGTCATTAAAATCTACTTCACCCTCCGCTACCGATTCCTCCATCCCCTCCTACGCCAAATGAAAAGAACTCAGCCACCTTGTCTCACTATTCCCGAAGTCTCAATTCCAATAAATTCCTCTATCTCCCCTATCATCATTTATTTCTGTGCATCTAGTGACTCTGGAACCTTCTTTTACAGTTCTGCAACTCCATCCCTCACACATCATTTATAGAGCATAGCACAGGAACACATTGGCAAAAAAAACAAACTCCAGCACAATAAACACAACTAGATAACTTATTCACCTCCAATATCTGGACAACAGCAATTCAGCACATATATCATCAAGGAAAGAAATCAACTCAATCAATTCTCGTAAAAACATTATTTTCTTCGATATTCTTAGTCGGCTTCATTTTTATCAGTTACCTCTCCCATTCTTCGTTACCGCACAACTGTACAATCGAAACCCCAACTTGGGGATTCATCTTCTCAATTATTGTTCAACGGAGTACGATTTTCCGGAAAAATATATTTTTCAAAGTGCATTAAACGTACATGCCTCTCATCTCAGATCTTATTATACGACACAGGCGATCAATAAGGTGGTTTTTATTGCGATCTGCACTAGTTTCTGAAGCAAGCAGACGAAAAACTAAAAATGGAAATATATGGTCTATGCGTGAGGATATAATAGGCTGTATTTGGTGTTCATTGTTTGAATCCAACAGCTTCGCTTTTGTTGAGCCTTGGTACACGGCCTCCTGATAGACCAAGAAAACGAAGGTTTCAGGCAAATAATGAGGGAGCACGATCGTAAAAGTGCTGCAGGTGTCATTTCAGAGGCACAATAAGCGTTCTTGCATGAGCCTATTGACCCCTTCAGAATTTTACGTGAGGGATGTGAAGGGGATACTGTGGGTAATAAGAAAAAGGGTACTGTACAAAAATTTAATTTCGTGATATTATTGGAACTTTTTCCAAACTTTTCCCGTGATTATAGGTAATACTGCTCTCAGCTCTCCCCATGATTCTCTTAAAATAATTAGTAAAGTTTCTTCTTTTTGTACTTTTAATTGTATTCCGCATCAACAAGTGTGCGACCATCATCACCAAACGCATCGTAACTCACCGCGCTGTACAAGAAAGAAGGAGAAGTAAAGATGATCGTTGAAGCGTTGGTGGCAACGGAGAAAGCGATAGCATCCAGCTTATCATCCATTGCGAAGTATCTTCAACAATCAGCCGACATATTATCTTCTGCTCCTGTATCAACAACGTGCACACGAGTAACAACATCCATATTCTCAACACCACTATCGGACTTATCAGGACCTCGTTTAGTGGTAATGTCAGCGGCATTCGCATTATTTTTAGTATTTTCATTAACAAGTATATTTAAATATCTTAATTCCACACCGGAAATGGAAACTGTACCACCACCTGCTGCAAGATATGATCCTGATATAGATCCACAGTCTGATTTATTCTTTGATGAAGATGTAAAACCACAGTTATTATCACCTTCATCTGAAAACATTCAAACATGTATAAATCCATCAACAGGTCAAATTATAGGTCATGTACAATGTAACACACCATCGGATGTTAAATCTATGATAGAACGTGCTAAGGTAGCACAATTATCATGGAACGATTCAAGTTTTGAAAGAAGACGTCGTGTTTTAAGCGTGTTGAAACAATATATATTATATGAACAAAAATCTTTATGTAGTATATCTTGTAGAGATACGGGTAAAACTACATTAGAGGCAAGTCTAGGTGAAGTTCTACCTTCTTTAGAAAAAATACGTTGGTTACTGTCGAAAGAAGCTGAAAAGTCTGTAAGTTCATCGTATAGATCTGTTGGACCTATGTCAATTCATAAAATTGCAAGAATTGATTATTCTCCTATTGGTATAATTGCTGCTATTGCACCTTGGAATTACCCATTACATAATATCGTAAATCCCATATCTGCTTCTTTATTTACAGGAAATTCAATAATTATAAAACCATCTGAACATTCACTCCTATCCTCTATACATTACATACGCATAATACGTCGTGCACTCACACTTTGTAATGAATCTCCTGATTTAGTTCAGGGTTTAATAGGCGGTGTTGATGTTGCAACGGAATTAGTACGTAGTGATGGGATTGATAAAATATTTTTTACAGGGTCTACGACAGTTGGATTAAAAGTTGCTGCAGTTGCTGCATCGAAATTGGTACCCACTTGTTTAGAACTCGGTGGCAAAGATCCTTTTATTATCTGTGAAGATGCTGATTTAGATCATGCTTTATCTATATGTATGAGAGGTGTTTTTCAAAATGCAGGTCAAAATTGTGTTGGTATAGAACGTATATTCATACATTGTAAGATTAAACAACAATTTTTAAAATTGGCTTTAGAACAAGTTAAATCTATCAGACCTGGTATAGAAATGGGTGCTATGACCATGGGACAAACTGCAATCGATAATATACAATCATTAGTAGATGAAGCTGTTTTAAAAGGTGCTCGTATTTTAATAGGTGGTAAACAAACCCGAGGTGAGAATGGTTGGGGTGATAACGGATTTTATTACGCACCTACAATTTTAGATAATGTAACAGCTGATATGAGAATTGCAAATGAAGAAGTATTCGGACCTGTTATGTCAATTTTTGAATGGGACAATGATAAAGACATGATTAATATAGTAAATTCATGTCCTTTCGGTTTAGGATCTTCTATATTCACTGGTGATAAACAAAGAGGTGAACGAATATTAAAAGGTTTGAAAGTTGGAATGGGCAATATTAATGATTTTGCTGCTAATTATTTATGTCAGAGTATGCCTTTCGGTGGCACGAAACAATCTGGATCGGATCGATTCGCGGGGATTGAAGGTCTTCGCGGTTGTTGTGTCATTAAGGCTTCTACTAGAGATAGATTCATGTGGATGAAAACTAGAATTCCAAAGGTTTTACAATATCCGTTACGTGGAAATGCGACGGAATTTGCGTCTGAGATCAACGATTTGATTTATGGACAGTCGGTCATGACGAAGCTTGATAATGTACGTAATCTACTCGGCATGATGTTGTTCCCTTCTTGGAAGCCAAGAGCCGTTGCCTCTGGATAAAACTTTTCAACTTGTAGATTTCACCGTTTGGCGCTTTTGCATTTGGCAGCCAAATGTTGCGGTGGCGGGTGCACGGGGGTTTGGTGTTTAGTGGCGTCCTATGATTCCTGTAAATCTAAATCATCTCACAAGCAAGTTCGATCACACGTGTAGTAAGATGGGGAAATCGAATCATGATTAGTTTTTTCACAAGAGGACATTTTCAAATATTAACATTTCATTGGTCGATTTCATATGTGTGGAATACTTATTTCAACCGGCTAAAAATTTAAAATAATTGTCATTTATTTACAGTTAACATCGCGCCAAAAAAGTCTCATTCACATTTTATTACTGTAATTGGCGCCATATATTTTTTTGACGACCCTTCTCAAAATTATTCAAATTTCACCTTAATTCTGTTTGGTTTTCGCGCCAATCAGTAGGAGTTCTGTCTTTTCCCCACTCATACCAAGATGATTCACACCCAATTCTAAAAACTTTCCTTTTATAAACCCACCTCCGCCTCTTTACCTTCCCCATCTTGTTTCCTCTCCATACTCCGTTCTACATCAGCATCTACACCGGTTACTTAGAGTCTCATTAAGTCCTCTAATCATCCATCTCTCACTCTACGTCTTCATTAACAATGGCTCGTACCAAACAAACTGCTCGTAAATCTACGGGTGGCAAAGCACCACGCAAACAATTAGCGACAAAAGCAGCCCGTAAATCCGCTCCAGCATCAGGCGGTGTCAAGAAGCCTCATCGTTTCAAACCTGGTACCGTCGCACTTCGTGAAATTCGTAAATTTCAAAAGTCTACCGAACTTCTTGTTCGCAAGTTACCTTTCCAACGCCTGGTTCGTGAAATTGCTCAGGACTTCAAGTCAGATCTTCGTTTCCAATCTTCCGCTGTTCTCGCCCTTCAGGAAGCAGCAGAAGCTTATATGGTTGGTCTATTCGAAGACACTAATTTGTGCGCAATTCATGCCAAACGTGTCACTATCATGCCTAAGGATATTCAACTCGCTCGTCGTATTCGTGGTGAACGTGCTTAATCTGTATTCGGTTTGGTTTTTTTGTGCTTTGTTCGCATGGTTTTGCTTAAGATATGCGTTTTATGCATTTCCTCCCAACTACCGCTATACCAGTTTTGTGATACATTTGTTTTATATTCCTGCTCAATGATAATCGTTACCTTTTATTGTACATCATTAAAATTCTATTGTTAATCTTAGACTTATTTGTCACACTCTTTTTGTGTTTTTTCTTACGGCGCATGGCACGCCATCTTTCCGTAACACTCGCATTTCTTGCCTATATGCTAAATACCGGCCTGTCATTCAACGTTCATGTCGGTTAACGGCGTTTTCTCCATGTGGTCCACAATAAGGAAAAGATAGGAGAATGATCGATCGATCGATCTAATATAATAAATAATTCCACTACATTTTTTGTCACCATCCCTTAATCCCGAAGAAAAAACCTGCAAAATAGGTAAAATAACCAACGCCTGCTACTTTATTATTATTAGGATGAAGAGAAGAGACGTGTCTATTAATTGACATTTAAATTAAGAGCTTACATTCATTCATCGGAAGAAATGCTTTAAACCCTGTTTAATGTCGAGAACCATTACAAAAAAAGGCAAGTTAGCTGCGCATGACAGATAGTTCATACCGTCCTGACAGGTCGACAGGTGAACACCGCGCTTGTTAAAAATATATAACTGTATGAAAAATGGTTTCGAATCCACTCTATGGCCTTAATGGACTACAAATACAAAGTACCCCAAAATTTCAAAATCCTTTCCAACCAGATAAGATAATAATAATAATATATATCCGTTCCCGAAAACCACAAGTTACATCAGTCGCTCGAGTGGGTAATGGAAAAGAATCGCATCTATATCCCGATAGATGATGGAATCATGTATCCAAAACGATACTGAAAGCAAAGAAAAGTGAAACCATGACGTGCATAATTTGTAATAATTTCATTCTGACTGACGCATAAAACAATTAGTTGATGTCCCTACAGATGAGTGTCAACAACATAGGAGAAACCATACAAAGAATCCAAGTATATACGTAAAGACGTTCCAAACTCAATCTCCGACCAAGTAGCACTTGCAAAGCAAATCAAGCATGACGCTTTCAAAAAGATGGCATCATTCTTACAGATCACCAACTTCATACTTTCCTCATCCACAGAACGACACAATTGATTCTTCTTTTGTCACAGATGACAACCTATGACAACACAACACAAAATAAAATAAAAATAAAAAGCATTGTAAAAGATCAAACAGAAATCATTAATTGGTAGTGGCCTTCGTTTTATCAGCCCCATTCTGATCACTGCTCTTATTATTTCCGGCAGATTCACGTCTCTGACGACGTCTTTCTTCCAAGCTCGCACGTCTTTTCAATGTATTTGGTGACGACTGTTGCTTTGGTGATGGAGATCGAGCATCTGGTAACGGAGGCTTGGCTCTCGATGTATCAGTCTCTGCTCCTTTTGGTGAACTCTTTTTAACGGCTGGTAATTTCGCTGCCAATGCAGTAATCGCAGACAAAGCGTCCGTAGCATTATTACTCCTGTCGTTCACAGCGGGTTTCTTCACAGTGCTGGACTCTTCCTTCTGAGAAGATGCTTTGGTAGGCGGTGGCGGTAGTAGTACAGCAGGCTTCGATATAGGTTTCACATCATCTTTCTTCTTGGAGATTGAGCTGTCATCCTTCAGTATTTTTACTTTGGCATCAGGAGATGGCGTTACGGGAGTAGGAGTTTGTTTCTTATCATCTTTTCTTCCATTTTCACTGATTTTATCATTAGTCTTTCCGTCACTATCCCTTGAAGATTTCTTACCGTCGTTAATAGCCTCGTTTGATTTAGTATCTTGCTTCCCACCTTCAGTTTCTGAATTCTTATCATCACTATTTTTATCAACGCTGTTTTTAGCGTCACCATCAGTACTTTCATCTACCTTTTCACTGTCCCTTTTTCCCTCCTCCTTGATATCCTCCTCACCTTCCCCTTCCTTCTTCTCATCTGATGTAGACTTCTTCAGATTTACTTGAGTGAAATCCTCCTTATTTTCCTCATCTTCAGGTTCATGAATATCTTTCAGCGGTGTGCTGCCACTGGGTTTCAACTTATGCATTGGATTAGGGCCTGCTCCACGGATAATCTCAGCTAACGTCAAAGGCTTTTTGGCTGCTTCTCTTTCCTTTCTCTTAGCCTCCCTTCTACGTACACGTTCTTCTTTTTCTCTCTTTTTAGTTTCTGGATCCTTTTCCAATTCATCGTCATCCCCACCCATACCAGGAGGTGGTGGTGGTGGAGGCGGCCCGCCATGGACACTACTACCTGGTGGAGGAGGACCACCAGGACGACCAGGTATACCTCCTGGTGAACCTGGAGGATTCATATGTTGTTGTTGACCGGGATAAGACCTAGGTTGAAGTGATTCCCATCTTGCATTAGGTGGTGTTCCATGAGTAGTTGAAGCTCCAGCAGAACCAGGATTACCGATAGGACTTGTATCAAATGATCTTGGTAAAGGAGGGTTACGATTATTAAAAGTTGGATCCATTCTAGAAATTTCTGAACGTAATCTTAACAATTCAGTTTCAAGTACGGATAATTTCTCTGAACGCATGGAACGTGCAAAACGTTCACGTTCTCGAGCACGTGAATCACGACGTGAGGCTAATTCAGCTTCCAGATCGTCATCAGTCATAACGGATACTCGAGTATGGTTTTGATAACGACGAGAACGAGAAGATGCACCACGACGACGACGGCGTGGTCGGTTTGATGGTCGTGTGTGAATACCACCTGCATGTGAACCAGCGTGTGAAGATTTGTTGATTGCACGGTCATCGGATGATGGACGACGCAAAACGCTGACAGTATCTCGAACTACACGGTCACCGGCCAGTTTGAAATTGGCAAAGTATGCCAAGATGAGAATGTGTGTCGGAGTACCCATTTTTTAAAATGAAGGGATATTCTTCACAATTTGTAACCAAGATGGATAGACAATTGCAGTACCGAACCAGAACCAACCCACCACCAACACAGAATATGTCTGCCAGAGAATTTGTAGAGAACAATTGCTCAAATTTAAAGAAAATGCAGGGAAAAAGAAAACCTTAAAATGGAGGCAAACAGAGAGCGCACAAGAGTTGGAAATGACAGAATTTGGTGGAGTAAGCAAGAAAGAAGAAATTTCAGATTGAATGAGATGAGAGGAAAAAGCTGGAAGGAGAAACAAGGTGTTTGTTCTGTTGTTGCTTTTCCTGTCGATGAGAAATAAGGCCGAGCGATGTTTGGGATTGCATCGATAGATTCGCACGCCGTTCCTCTCCACCACAATAGCACAGTGTATTGCTTGAGGATGGTCACCTTTCGATGATTCGCGCCTTATCAACTTGGCAAGCAACCTCCCAAATTGTTGATTTGAACAATCTTTGTTGTTGGCCAACGACGTTGGCCTGTCCCTTTATTTTTTGGGGGGTAGTACTTACAGTCAACCATCTTCATTCTGTACAGTACTGTCTTACACCAAAATCATAAATCAATCATTGAGTACGTCATCTACATATGTCATTGGTTGTATTTTTCAAAAATTCAAACAAAATTCGAAAATGTTGGAATTTTATTCCAACTACTGTACCACGCATACAACTACCCAAAAAACTTCTGATGTATGACACCGATGAAAAAAATTACAGTGTCCCATTACAGTATAACAAGACAATAATTATTAGACTTTACTGCAATGTACATTATCCAGTAAAAAATGATCCCACATCAACACGATTATCTCCCGAAACGTTCCCAATGTCAACAATAGCTAACAGTACAAATTTTGAGGAGATCACGATTCACGCCCCTACGACCTTCGCCCATCAAAATACCGAACTGAGAAAGATATTGATCTGACGGAGCAAGGGAGTCATTGCCGATTTCGTCGCGCTCTCAAACATATCAACTTCATATAACTAGTATAACAACGCCCAAATCTCAACGACCGTCATGGCATTCATTCAATCGGGTACGGTCCTCCCGCGAACATCTCTTACTCACGGAACGACTCCTTTGTGCTCGAGGACATCATCCACAACTGTTCTCACACCACAAACATTTACAATTGAGGCCGCAAAACGCCCTCAGTTTAAAGCCACTAAGAAGCATGAACGTTTCCGACCGAGAAAACATAGACCGTCCGACATTAACCGCAAACCCCCTCCATACAATCCAGAACCACTTAAAGCAGAAGGGTAAGTTTCCTTATGGTTTATTTCTTTATTTCTTTCAGATTTTCTTTTTTATTATATGCTGTTGTACTAACCCTTTTCATTTTCTTGTTTTCAAATCATCAGAATTCCTCCATGTTATGAAATAATTCCAGCCACGGGTCAAACGGCGACAGCAACCATGGACTCTCCACCAGTTCCAGATGTCGCTCCTAAGGATATCGGTGGACCTGTTAAAGATGGATCTGGGACCGCTTAGTCAGAGACAGAGAAACCCACTTCATATCCGCGGCATCATCTGAACAGGGTGATTCTGAACCTTCTGAAATGGAACGACAGCGTCTCAAATTATTGCTGACCACATTTTTTTCATCCATATCATTTTTTTGTTTCTTTCCCGCGATCAACTTCATATGATAATAAATACGCTTCGAAACCTCAACCCCTACCCCTCGTTTAAGGCCATGTAGGTATAGTCTGGATATATCAGGTCATCATTTCACCGTCTGCTTAGTCTCAGCGAATTATCTGTAACTTCCTGCTCAGCTTCCAAGAACGGGTAAAATCGTCCGGACTGTAGTTTGTGGAGAGTCTAGAACTGGTGATGTAATATATCACTAGGGCAGGTTTTTTTCAAACACAAAGTAGGCTGAGTGTATAAAGTACAAGAACGGTGTTTACATTTGGCAATAATACAAGTCAGTTAATTAAGATATATACATGTATGTAACAAAACATTTGAATGTATTCACTTGTAGAATGTGTTTGCCTGTTCAGCATCTGAACCTTGCAATTTAGATAGATGAGAAAAGGAAGTAGAGTGAGAAAGAGGATAGCTAAGAAGAGTTATCAAGCCAAAACTAAGCCAAAACTTAAACGAGTTACTATGACTTAAAACCTTCCATTTGTTCAGCCTTTTTTGCGTCCAACGCTTTTTGAAATGCCTGCTTCTTTTTCTCAGTCGCTTTCTTATATATATCTTCAGCGTGGCCAGTTTCAGCCAGTAGTTTGATAAAGTCAACAATGAAAGGCATAAAATTCCATTTTCTTCTCGCGTTCTCCTTTGCCCATAAAGCACGTTTATCTTGTTGTTGTGCTAGTTTTTCGGTAACTTCATTTATTTGTTGTACAGGTGCATTTTCATCTTGTAATTTCACTAATTGTTCATTAAGTCTAACACGTTGATCATCAGTTACAACAAGTAAACCAAAACGAATTTCATCACTACTATATTCTTTAACACGTTCTGAAACATCTTTAGAAACAACATCAATCCAATCATCAGTTTCGATAGGTCCTATATCACGTGGTCCTTTCTGTAAACCATCAAGTTCATACACACGTCCCTTCCACGGTATGTAAGAAACAAAATGAAAACCGTCTTGTTTTTCAGCAGTAGGATCATCAACAATTAATGCTTGTTGAACTGCAAATGAATTATGAGCTGCACGGATAGTTTCAGAATTTGATAATACCATACCTTTCATCATTGGATCCATCTCACCTGTAAATTCTTTAAATTGTTTTAATTCCGTACCAATGTCAATTGATGCATTCAATACAATGGAAAGGATTGCCTGAGTTGCGCATGCGTTTTGAATCGTTTGATTGGCGAAAAATAATCCATTAGCCTTGGTTATGACTTCACCCGAACGGCTTTTGGCATGTTCGTTTTCATTTCCACGGTAACGGAAGAGAAATATGACTCCGTGAACTTTACCGAATCGTTGCAGCTCTTCCCGGTCAAGCGAATAAGGTTCGTCGACTTGGATGTCCTTTGCACCAATTTCTTGTAGAATCTCCGTGAATACTGCTGGGCTGGATTCTATGGTGCACCAACCGGAGTCTTCTGCCATGATTAAATAATTGAAAAATTGATCGAAGAGTGGCAATTGATGGATGCCGATGGCCTGGAGATGATTTCTTAAAATTTGATGGGCTTCGAGTCTGACAAGTAAGTGACAAATTTTGAGTCGGTAGTCAGGCAGGCCCATTTCTGTTGTTCCGCGCAGTTTAGGTGTGATATTTGACACGTTTACAGAATTTAATAACCCTTTAATAATCCCTCTTAGACCATGATTACCGTTGACGGTAAATTGAAAATATCCATATTTAATTTTGAAACGTGTGAGGCGATGATTGGTGTCCATCAATATTAAAGTATTGACTGTATCCACCATTTCTAAAATAAAGAAGTTATTAAAGTTTGAACCTGTTTTTCAACTGATTAAGAGTCTGTAGTCCTACCGACTAAGACAGAGAAGGAGAAGAAATGCAAAAAGAGAATAGAGACTCTTTCCTTTATCCAGCAGTACTATCACATCAAGGAAAAAAAAAAAAAAAGTAGAACCAGCATCGTGTTCCTCGTTCCAGATGCTATTACTAGAGGTAATAATAGTATCAAAACACTACCTCGAGTTTAAATTTTCTATTTTAGTATTCTCTATCACTCTATTATCTACCCAAACAACAACGATTTTAATTGTGGGTCATACATTTCTATAATGAAATGGTTGATAAGGAATTCCATCATTATTTTCCTTAGAGCAAAAAGACAAAAAACTAAACATATAATACATTCGCTGATCGTAAAGCTGAAATTGAATCACAAACTGAAGGTAAGAGAAAAATAACGAAAGCCAAATATATGAAAGAAGAGACATTGGCACAAAGCTATTTACATAGATGCTTGACAACCGAGACGGTTCAATCATTAAGTGCAATGTTAATGGAAGATGAGATGAGTTCATTGTGGAATGCGTTGGTGACACAGTGCCAGGCTGTAGATAAACACACATTAAGAGAAGTTCACAACCAGTTAATTACAATACGCATGACCAACACAGAGAGTATAATATCCTACAGAGGAAGAGTGCAGACATTGACCAACCGATTAAGTGGCACGTCTTTCGAAATATCGGAAGCCCACAGGTGGGGAATCCTTACGAGAGGACTCTTGGAAGTTTACAAACATTTAGTGAGAGTCAATAATATGTCATGTGAAGGGTATTCATATGCAAAAATAAAGACTAAAATCCAAGAATTATCAATAGAGGATATTGGAGACCCAACCGTGACACTGGAGAGGCAACGAAGGGTAGGGACATCATCAACTGCGCTGAACGTAAATGAAACGCAAAGAGGAAAAACATGAAACCCAAGTTTCATTTTAATGTAAGTTGTAATTGGTATTTAAAAAAGGAGCATAAATTCGCCGACTGTAGGATCAGATTGGCAGGAAATCCCACAAAAGTTCCGAACGTACAAGATGAATCCACGACTAATATGAAGGAAGAAGAAACTGATGATGAGTTTGTGTTTATGACGAAGAGCAATGATCGGCAATGCAATGCAATGAACTTCCAAAAAGGAAGGAAGGAAAAAAGTATTAAGGGTGTTCGGAGTCCTCGTTCCACGGTACGTGTGGGCAGTGCACCGCACCAATAAAGGGGAGGTAGGATGATGCTGAGTAAGTAAGTAGCTGTCGTCCCGGTGTTTGTAAGACGCCGGTGTAGTTTTGTGACGACGTGAGTCGGATGGATGGGGGATGCGCGCCGAAACGGTTGGTCGATGGTCCAATGTCTACTCCGTGAGGAGGGAGGCGGTTGGAGCGGTTACCCG
>JAULBU010027088.1:0-17478 GCA_032358235.1 Odonthalia washingtoniensis
CAGAATGGACTTACACTTGAACGTAAACCATCATGGCCTTACAGGAACAGTGACCATGATGGGCTTACACTTCAACATTCTCACTCTCGTACGCCAGTGCAACATCAACTGCTTGGTTTCATACCTCATTTGACGGAAACTCTGTCAAACTCCGCTCGAAGCCCCTGTAAAGTATCATATACATTAAAATCAATGTAGAAACTGTCGTGGTTTATGCTATTGTTCTGTCGAACAACCTGGCACAGAGTTTGAAGAATGACCACCTTTTGATGGAAGAACAGACAATACGACACCATCTTATTGTCATGGTTTCTCTGATTCTAACTCCAAAAGAGGATTTTCACTGTGAGTACTGCCAACAACATCGTACCATGTAGACCTTGGTACAATTTTGGCGGTCACCTCTAATTGAGACTGGCCCAGTGTTGCAAAGTACTACTTGAAATGGAAAACACAAATGTCTTTTATCTTAGTAATAATTGGAAGAGCCGAACAACTGCAATAACCTTGAAACATTTTGGCGAAGTAACCAGTGAATAAATATTTCAATATTTCAACTCCGGAACAGACAATTGAGTGAACCTTCCGAAGGTTCGTTAGCACTGAATAGTTTTCAGTAGAATGCATTCTTGAGGGGCCACCAAATCTACGACGGCTCCACTCTTAACTACGGAGTTTCTCTCTATCCATGAATCACAATTTCCTATCACCCTTTGTCCTTGACGGAGATTAATAAAAACTACACATTATATTGTGTCGGTGACAGCCGCTGTTGACAATTAACGTTATGTGCCGTACGAAGATCATTTTTCAAAATAAAGCAGAGGTACATCAGAATATTTTAGTATATTATGTTGATGAGTGCGTTCATTGCGATTGATATGAATTTTGTAAGAAATTAATGACATAAAATCGGAGACGAAGATTAGAAATCAAAAAAAATGGCGGAAAACATTTGTTGTTATTATAAAGTGATTAGATGGTGGCCACTGGATGGATTGTGATGTTCCGCAAAAGAATTATGTGTCTATAGAAAAGAAACAAGCAACTATCTTTGTGACAGGACTCAAACTTTATATTTTCCTTCATCATTTATCAAATACATCTCTATAATACTTTTTACGTTCCAATCGTTGGTCAAGTGAAGCGTCCGTCTCTCACCGATCTATGGAAACGAAAATACTTTAACTTCTCTGTCGTCAATTCGTTCATTCCGGAACCTAACGGTTGAAAAGCTTGAAATGAGAGCTTTCCAAATTGATACTCAGATCGTAAATCTGACAAACCCACGATTGGCGACAGAGAAAAGGGTGGTTTGCCAAAACTACTAGTCAATAGTCGGAGCCAGAGTTAATCATTTATAGAACACTTTTAATTTCACGAAGCCTCCACGAATATTATGAGTCATATGAAGATTTTTGATACATAGTGTGAGCAGCAAGCAATTTAATTTATGATTTAAAATAGCTGGGCTTCTTACAAAAAAATTTGAATATTGTTGCGCTTGCAGCAGCACGGTTTAGTCTTGATTAACATTTTTTACTAGATCTGAACTAGTGGAGTAGAAGAAATCTCTGGTAACGTTTCTGCAATATAAAACGTCTTATGACCCTCAGTCACAGGGAATAGATACTGCTCAGGTACTTCTGTGAATTCTGATTTCTTGACATGACCATCTAGATTAATTTCACTTCCGCATTTGTTATCTTGTGAAATACTTACTACTTCCAAAGTGCCAGGCTTAGGCTTACTTTCTTGTTGTCTGTTTTTCTGCGCGTGCATTGAATCGTCCACCATTTGAAGGTGTCTGAAAAGTTCCTTTCCCTCTATTAAACATTTTTGGTTTTGTTCTTCATCTTCACATACTTTGTTCATTACCGAATTTGATGATTCAGCATTGGACAAAAGGCATTGCTCTTCCTCGATTCTGCTTGAATCTTATTTTATGATGGCACCTTTGAAGGATTTCATCGATGTCATTTTTTGTGCTCTTGCTTGTTCTTGACTGTTTGCTCCTTCTGCTTTTCCTCTATGTTTTTGAGTCTTTATTGCTTTGAAGGTCTGGAATTGGTGGGAAAAACGAAAATGAAGAAAGGTGAATACAGAGCAGAACGTATTATAGGTGGCTAAGAGTCTAGATTTAACAATTCTTTGACGAATAAGCGATAACAAGCGATAACAAGATAACTAATTTTAATTTGAACGAGCTTAACGGAACATAATCTTACTAATAAATTTTATTTTGTAGCAGCTCTTATTCAACTACAATAACCAGTTTCAACAGTTTGATTCATTGTTCAAATATCACGCCAAATAAATGATCATAATCAATTGGTTCCAACGCTTTTGATTCATATTTTCATCCTTGTTGACGCTGAGTACGTGGGAAATCAGGCATCTTCCTTATACACCAGTTACTGTATATAATGTCAACATGTAAATAAGGTATGTAATTAATTATTGTGTGTGACATTAAATCATGTGGAAAGCTGTCAGCTAAAATTATAATTAATGTCACTGTAATGAATTACAATAAATTCTTACAGTCACCATCGTACACTGCGGGCTACAAACCGGCGCGGTTCACCACACTTTGCACGTTTAATTTATCATTCGCGATCGCGATACCATTTTGTATTGTACAATTTCCATCACCAACCCGTGAGGCACCCATGGTTTCAGGCTCTCCAATCATCGAAAGTTTGAGACGCGCTGAAACGTCTACGTTACTACCAGCGCCAATTGGGTCAGTCGACTGCGATGACACACACTCCAACCACTTCGGCTTCTTCTCCTTCACAAGCTTCCTCCAATGAAACGACACATTAATTTCCATCCTCCATCCAGGCGAATGAAACGATACATCGCACAAATTACGTCCTCCCGATTGATACTCGAACCATCGTCTTGAACTGGATGACACAACATGTTCTCGAGAACGGTGATAAGCACATAGCTTCAATAGCCGTACGTAACTTTCCCCAACATTTTCGGGGCAGTGTCAATGCAAAGTTTACAAGAGCAAAGCGCCTCTGGTCCTCTTGCAGTACGTACGAAGCGCATGACGCTACGAAAGGAACACATGGTGTCAATTCGTCTATCACACGGGTAACACAATCCGGTCCAAAGCGTTTTCATCTCAAGATCTGATCATGCCGGGGTTGCAAACGTACAGCATAGGTCGAAGCCCTTTACAATTATTTACGCGAAGAATTCGATTTTATTCGCAAACTTGGCGTCAGTTCAACATGGTGACGTTGAAGCATCTTGCCATCGACGTCCTCAATAACAGCATTAACGATGCTTACAGTGTACATTGTCGAATCCTTCGACAAAACAAGGCTACTCCACTAGTCTGGACAATTTATGCAATAAAAGAGGTAAAGTGAGTTACAGCTATATGATCAAATAGGAAATACTCCCTTTTCGTGATTTCTTGGACAGTACTGATACGATGAAGCATCTTTGCGGACTGACAATCGAAATAGTGGTAAAATCTCCGTCGTACTTTTTGATGAAAGGTTGACAGATAACAGTTACGTTATCCTCGCTCAGCCGTTGGTCGTTAGCCTGCGGTAGGGTGCGGTTTTGGATCTGATCCCCCTTTTGTATGGAGAGGTTAGATCTAGTCGAGAAAATGAAAGTCGGTAATTGTAAAAATCGTCAAAATGTCTACCTCTTTACTTTTTGTCCTCTCATCTCCGCAAGGAGTGTTATTTATGGAAACTGGTCCAGATTTCCGACCGAGATCAAAACGAACACATCTGTGATAAATCATACTATTAGGGAGTGATCAATTACTAAAGTAAATTCTACTAATTCCAAAACACGTGTCAAGCAACCTTTCGATTTCTTTATATGCATGAAGTCGATAAATTTATGCATATTACTGTACATGTAACACGAAATCTCGGATTTCGTTACAATGCATAAATTCGGGAATTATTCACACTACAATGCGTGTCGGATTGTTTTGAATTGTGTAACCGTCAGACCTTATACGCCACCGTTGTCATTACAATCTCTTACCCTACTTTACTTTTATCCGCCGCCAATACCGCCAGCATTTCTACATCCATATGCTTCATCGATGTTCCTATCCCTTCTCTCTCTGCCTCGCCACACTGTCGTGGTCTCCATCCTCTCCTTTACTACGCTTACTTCGTTGTGCCTTCCATCCTCTTCCTGCTCCCACCGTCACTCTTCGTTTTGGGTTACATCCTCTTCCTGCTCTGACTGTCACTCCCTCTCTTCCTGTTCACACCGTTTCGCTCTTCTATTTTTTCCCCACACACTTGTGTCCTCTGTCTAATCCTTTATCATTTTGGTCTTCTTCCTTTCTTTTCTTCGGTTATCATCATCTTTATCATCGGACCTATTATCTCTCCTCTCATCACACGAAGCTACTTAGTCAATGCTTACATTTGACATCAATATTGTGGAACCCATATTGTTGCCGCTTCATTTGAATGTTGATCTACGATGGGTGAAATCGTTCACTGAACATTTTCGCATCGTATGTCGTGCACAAACCGAAAAGAAAATATTAAGTCCGGTAAAAGAGTTGAAGGTTGAAGTAGCGGTTTCTACAGATTTGGTAAACATAATTGGATTGTTTACAAGTGGCATAATTGACGAAGATGATTTAGGAAACGCGGATGAGACACATTTTATCATCGATGTGGATGACGGTAAGACCCTTGGATTTTCCGGGTGCAACGACGTAAAATATGCGGATGTGGTAAGTGGTGGTGAGGGTTTTACTATGATGGTGAGACTGAGCGGTGGTAGAGATGCTAGTATCGAGCCCCCGTTTTTGGTTTTCACTAATAAGGACCGCAATTACCCAATTCGCGGTGTACCAGATGATGTTGATGGTGTTGCCTATCAAACTGGTCCGAAGGGTTGGATGGACACTCGTGTAATGCCACAGTGGATGAGAGAGGAGAAAGTAATCAGGGCTCTTCCAAACAATTGTCGGAGAATTATGTTCATGGATAATTGCAGCGGCCATAACGGGACGGATGCTCTCTCTTCTGCAGCGTCCGCAATTCGCACTGACATACGCTTTTCCCCGGCCAATGCTACCCACCTGATTCAACAGAGTAATATTTTTATTATAAAAAAATCAAGAGCGTGCGGACGACGCATTGGGAAACATACAAGATGAGCATGATTCGTTCTGGTATCTGGAAATACTCGGGAAGGCTCGTCAATCCTTGTAAGTCATTTTTCCTTCGCCCCGCTGCGCGTTGCATTCGTGAGGTGAACTCGCAGCGTGATGCGGATGGCATACAGTTTTCGCGAAAGTCCATGATCATCACCGGTATGGCCAAAAACACCAACAGGTTGTGGGAACCATCACAACTTACGCCGCAGCTTCAAGAAATCATCATTAATCACAGTTCTGTTTTTGATGCAGCACGCTCAACGCACATGAGTAATCAATAAAGAACTTTTTGTCTCACGTGGTTTTCATATCTGCTGTTTTGTGACATTAATAACGGTTACATAAATTATTGGATGACACATTATTTAAAAAATTACGACAAATAATGTGAGTGGATAATTAATGTGTGACACATTAAATTATGTGTTCTGTGGCCCAAACTGAGACACTGAAATAATGTGTGTGACATTAAATACAGTAACTGGTGTAGTTGATTTACATATTTTACACGTTTCACAATTACGCCAATTATTTATAGAATTTTCTGGTATACCTTTTACCAATAAAGTTGTACTTTTATTAGTATCAAACGAAAAATTCTGCATGCGCTTGTACCACAATAACGATATACTTTGGTTTACTGCAACATTTAAGACTGGGGTCATATTTATTGAATTGATTGGTTGCATAATTACTTCATATAAACCAGATTTATCATCTTCTTCTCCAATTGGTACGATTTTACCAGTAATTTTATTGGAAATTTTACTTATTCCTTTATTACTAGTATTGGTATCAAACATCACTTGGTAACCTTTTTGTAGAATGCAAGCTACTGATAGCAAATTACTCCGTAAATTTGGAATAAAAATAAAACTTGATCAAGTTTTAATGCTTTGTGTACCCCATTGATAATTGAATTGCATATATCATTCCACACGCCAATTATTTACATTTGTTTTCCATCTGCTGCTTGCACAGTTCTATTGTTTGACTGTACTAAATTTTTACTAAAATTTAATTTGTCGTTGCACATATGGCTACTGGCCCCCGAATCTATATCATATAGATTATGGTATGATACCATTTATCTTTCATTAAATTTTGGTTATTGTAATCTGTCATTAATACATCAACAGCCTTCTAAAATTTATTTCCACTTTTCTTACCTTTAAATTTAACACTTTCTGGGTTTTTGAAACAGTTCATCTTCTTATGACCAATTTTTCCACAAAATTGACACTTGACTAAACCTTTGGTTCTGAATTTTAACATTTTGACCATTTTCAATCTTGACATTTTGCTCCTCTTTTCTATTTGTAGCTTCTTCTTTTCCAATCAGCATTCCGACTGCTTCAGGCAATGACTTGTTCATACATCGAATAACTTCTACAATAATTGAATAATCTTCTGTAAGTCCCCTAAGAAAGGCTCGGATCTTTTCCTCATCTGCGTCTGTGTTTCCGGAACTGAATGCCTACATTCAAGAGGCCTAGTTTTGGGGTGGATGTGACATCTACTAGGCCATACGAATTTTGGGTTCCATGTAGGTTACATACAGAAAACTACAGTGTTTGCATGGTTACGGATGGTAACTGAAGGAAAAATCTACACAATTTGAATATAAAATGTATGGGCTATTAACTTTGGCATACAGATAATGTATGTTTTAATGTATGAGGCATAGGAATTTACTTATAGGCGGTGAAGAATAAATGGAAGAAATAGTCTGGGTCAACATTCATGTGTTGAATGTTTAAGTGTATGTACACTACATTAATTTATTCGTATACCGCGTGCAATCTTCAATGTTTCATCCATAAAACATTCATGGGATCAATGGGAAAGTGGATTTATACTGCGTTTTCTAATGTATATAACTATTATATGTAGGAATGATATGATAGAATATGGGAATGATATATAGAATAATAGCAATATACATTGCAATACATGTATACCAATTTCAGTAGACATGTTATATTTATTTTTATTAAGGTATCATAGTATGTGATATTGAAAATATCATAAGAACAAAAATGACGCAATAAAAAAAAGTGGAAATATAGAAAACATGGTGAAGAGGCTACTATTAAAAATTAAGATTATTAGGAAAAAGTGAAAGGAACTAAAAAAACTGTAAAAAGAGAGGAATAGTAACAACTAAAAACAACATCCAAACAACTCCTCAATCAAAAAGGACATTATTACACACAAATACACATACGCACATATAAATATAAATAATATATCGAAAAATACCATTATAATATCCATGATCTTAGGGTGAATAGGCGTGCCATGTTGATCTGCTGACATATCGAAACACATAAATAAATATCATTAATGGGAAATATGTTAGTATATTTTATATGAAAAGAATATGAAATTATAATGTGAGTATAAAGTTGGAAAGAGTACAAACTTGTTCCGGGGGTAGTGAAAGAAGAGAAGTTACCTGTTATCCGAATTCAGAAGAAGTCATTACCGAAAAGAAAAGTTAATAATTGTAATAGAAACAATAATGAAATGTCAATGTCAACGAAAAGTTGAGATGTATACTTACCTCTGCGAAAATGTTAGCGCATGTAATTTGTTGCGATGGGAAACGAAATGTTGAGATCTCCGTTTAGTATCGTTGATGAATAAACTATCTTTCCACGGCGTTGATCGTTCTAATTTCATTTGTGATGGCTGAAACTGAGGAACTAAATGTGTTGGGAGAATGTGAGAAATTGAGAAAATGGCGGGCTAAGAACAGTTACTGAAATTGTGTAAAAATGGCACATAAATTCCTGATTAAATTTAAATTTAATTACCGGGCGGACAATTCTTACCCTGTCTGATTGTAACGACAGGGCCGAATTATGTTGAGATGTTAAAAATGTACTACTGCCAATAAAATTTCCAATCATGATTCGTTAATTAATTATCAGAAAAAAGACGACAGATAATATGGAAAAATGTACAATCCGAAAATATGTTAATAAAAATTTAACCGAGAGTTAAGTGTTATAGCACGTGGTAAACTTACCTGTGTGGAATTTTATTATTAAATATCACGGAAACACAACATACTATCGATGCAAATTTCTCTAAGAGCTGTTGTAAATCTGAAAAGTAAGTCATTGAAACTTTTAATAAACATGTGAGTTCGTTCTTTCAACTTAATTGAAGCATGAAACAGTAGTAAGTATTTAATGTAGTCTGGGTATTGGTATTTCCAAATTACGACTATCTCTAAAATAATTCCCAATTTTTTTTCAAAATGTGTCCGGCAATAAGGCCCAACTCGTACAATGCCTCCATCACAATGCAGCCATAACATCGTGATTATGGTGTGATTATGATTTAGTAAGATGCATATTTTCGTTAAGACAACGACCAGTCAATTCCTTCCCAGACGAACCATTTTCATAACAGATGCATTCTTTACACCTTTCGGTGTTTTCGGTGTAGTTACTCCCGCAAGTCCAAACGGACTAAATAGTATACACGGTAGTTTAAACGGATTTTTTTACATCCAAACATAAGTACTCCGTTTTCTTGGCCGTTGCCTACAACAACGAAAGACAGACCTCGTCCCAAAAATTCCACTATCTCCCAAAAATGTCTTTCTTATATCGTCAATCGGTGGTTTCCGACCTGTGGATAGTGGGTGGAGTAAGTAGTTCGTCAAACAAGTTTACAGTCAGTATCCCTGTGCACAACTTCCGTTCAGTATGAAGGAATTGTAACAGTTATAAAAATTGATACATGTAAAGATATATCAGGTAAGTTCTTACTTGTTAATTTAAGTGTTAAACTGATTTACTGAACAGGAAGATGATTCTGTATCAATTTATTTATCACTTTTTGTACGTGATGAAAAAGCTTGTTGATGGAGGTCTAAATAAATTCAAAATGCAAAATAATATAATAAATGTATATGCTTCTATACCAAAATCTGATTTATTCAACATGAATAATACTAGTGATAACAACGTTTCATGTATTGATTTATATCTTGAACTAAGTAATGGAAATTCACATCATCTTGGACAAATCCAAACGGAATCTTACAAATTCAATTTAACGACAACACCTAACATTCAAAAACACACAAACGAAATGAATTTGAATGTAAATCGAATTTTATAATTGATGGATCTGGATTTTTAAATATTAATTCTCCATACGTAGACAAAGTATTAAATACTTCTACTTACAATAAAAATAGACATAGAATATGTTTTACGATAAGTACATATGATTCTATCCCTTTGAAATGTTTTCTATCGCAACTTTCACGAAATTCAATTATGTTTGTTATTCCATCACTCAGTTATAACTAGTAAACGAATGATTGAATGATATATTATTCAATCATTCGTTTACAAACTACTATGAAACTTCTTGATGATGAAGTTGATGGTACACAATGAATTGCTATGTCTGTTGATTCGATTGGTATGGTAAAGGATGCTATTGTTGGTATATTGAATATAAAAATGAAAAGTGATGAATTGAATGGATGGTTGAAAGAAATGAAACTAGACGTGTCTTCATGACAAGAAACATGTATATGTTTTAATGTACACATACACAAAGAAAAAGGACATTACATAGAACATGTTACTGACTACTAAATATATATAACTAATAAATACATAATACGTACTTTTATTTTGTGATCATTCATTGGTATGATTTAACTATAGCTCGATTCCACAATTCCAATAACGAACTTAAAAATACATACATAAAGAATATTACATCATTGGAAATATTCTAACCCATATAAAAAACAGTCGAAGATAAGACGAATCCCTAAAACACACACAAACTCTGTCTTTGTCTCTTACCTTTCATTATACCTGGCACGTTTAGAAGGTGGAATAGCGGTAAGAGGAGGAATTTCAGAGGAAGCGGGAATAGAACGAGCAATCGTCCGATGACCTGACTGAAAAAAATCGAACAAACAAAAGAATGTGACTTGGGGAGTTGAATCTAATTATTTTAAGTAGCACATCGTTTCGCTCCTCGTTTACGTGATTGGGGAGTAATATAATTGGTATTAGGAAGCGCACCGTTTGAAGTTGTACCACTAGCCGTTGTATTATTATTAGTAGCACTTATAGCCCATAAAATATCCTTTTTAGGATCTAATGGTGTTACAGGTCTTGACGTATAATAATCTATAGGTTTCGCCATATAGCTCTCACGCTATTGCCCGATCAAAAGCTTAAAGCAGTCGGATCAATTCTTTGCATCGGTTGCCTATGGAAACTGGCCCGATTCGTTCAGTGACGCTGATACTTTCGAAAATAGTAACATCGTCTCAACATGGCTTGATACATGTGCAGCATGTGCCTGTACTTCCTTTAGAAGAGCGAACTGACCTTCTGTAGGAACTGAGGTCCACAAACGCCGGACGTGGGCGTGATGCTACATTCGTTGTTGTCGTACCGTCCTCTGATTTGACGATCTTGTTCGAATGAGTTGATTGCGTTTCATTTATTGTTGTATTAGTAGTATTTGTAGGTGCGGTTGAGTTATATATTAAGTAATTGGTTTGTTTTGTTGCTGGTTGTTGTTGATGGTTGTTGTCAGTGAGGAGGATGTTCATCAAATAAACATCAAAATAATGTTTTCCCTAGCATGGAATGGAACATGACCATAACCCGACGGCGGTGAAGTATGCATTCATCATACTTATTAAAGTAGTCACGTCAACAGGTGTAAATCGGTTGATACCAGAGTCGCATCTAAAACTTACCGAATTGCCATTCGGTATTTTCACTATATTCCCGAAAATTCGGAAATCATTTTCGGTCTTTTCAATCAACTTTACCGACTTACCGAAAAATGACAAAAAAGATGACCGTACGGTGTTTGCCAAAACCAATAATGTTTTAATTTTCACAATTAAAATTATTCAAAAACTTTAAATTCATGCGTAGTACATATGACATAAATTACTTTTTATTCCCATGATTATAATTATTTGAATTATCTCAAAATAGAATCTTCGGTGATGTTACCGTCGACTACATTTCGGATAAATACTTTGATGCTGGAGTAGAGTTGACTTTGATGAATAGAATTCTAACAACGAAAACAGCAAGAGGTACTTATCGACGTACACGGCGATTACAGTAACCAATCAAGTGCTTCACGGGAAAAATTGTGGAGGATGACAGAGGCTACGCAAGTCAGTAATGCCGTCCATTCCAATGCAAACAGCGACTTAGATTTCGAAGACATTCTTCTACTATTTAATAGTACGCTTCCTTCACCAATAAACCGAAGCAACATCGCGAGCCCCATCAAGTCCCTTTTCTGAGTCTGCTCAAAAACTCTTGGGACAGCATGTAACAACAAATAATACCCGTAACAACTTGACATCTTTGCGAAAACGTTGCAACTACAGCTGTGCCATCTGCAACTATGAAGGTACGGATGTCCTTAAATTTGGTAGAATTCAACTTTTACTGATTCTTCTGGAACGTTTTTCCCCCATGTCCATAATGACTGGTCCCGTGATTTTCTTACAACTATAAGGGACACTCTTGTTGACTTTGTCGCAACTGTAAATAATGGAAAGACTGGTAAAGACATCAATCCCACTACTCTGAAGAACTGCATAATGCGTATTCAGCGAGGAATGGCAATGGAGCAGGGATACAAATTTAATTTTCTATCTAGTCTTATGTTTGAATGCCCTCAGCAAGGTCTCATGTCTGTAATCGACAATCAAGCTCTGTTATTGCAAGAAAAGGGGTTACAAACTAAACATCACAACGTCCTTTCAAGTTAAGATTTACTCAACCTATTTAATTCACAATCACTTTCCCGCAATTCTGCTCCTGTCTATCAAAATCGCCTTATTTTTACAGTCGGTATTTTTACAGGCATTAGATCATCTGCTCTTGCGTATTTAAATTAGTTTCAAAAGATAAAGATGGGATCGGATATTGTTGGAAGGTTAGTGGCATTGTTGGGATCACTCAGGGAGCATCAGAAACGTCTGGGGTCGATGTAAATCGATTGGGCAAGACCCAACGGAGGTCTATATATGGGATGAAACCTATGCCGATGTTTCTATCAACTTTTTCAAGGATGTCAACTATTACATGGAAATGAGAATGTTTGTTGCACGGAATATGGATAAGTTCTTTCTTTCAATTGATGTAAAAGAAAGAAAACTAGAAAAGTATTTTAAGTCCCAACCACTTGGTAGGAATTTATTCATGAGAGCTGTAAGGACTTGTTGCTGTGACGAAGGGATTGTTCGTTCGGGCTCAAAATCTTGGGTAACTACACATGGTCTACGTGGTACGTTGGCTACTATACTATTTGAAGCAGGTCATGCTGCCTCTTCAGTCTCACTGCGAAGGGGCTATCTTGATCTTCAATCTCTTCAAAGCTACCAACATCTTCAAGGTGGAGTGGGGCACCATCAGCAAAAAGATTTATTGGAAGACTCGCGCTCGCCCAATATTGCGAATAATGACCCAACCTGTACTGGAAAAGACGCTGTGCATGTGTCTCATCCGATGGTAAAGAAACCATTTGCAACTTGTGTAATCTTTGGGCTATTCTCGAATATTCACAACATTTCGAGCAGTTCCATCAACATAACAATCAACTGTTCCGACAATTGTGCTGATAGTTGGGGAGGGAAAAAAGTAGACGACACCAAGGACCGCGGCTTATCAGAAATTACCGGTAGAAATACAGGTGGAGAACGCATCACAGTTCGAAAAAAATAAAAATTGTGATTTTTTACCGTCGAATTTTTATTCAATTTTCATCTTTTAGCGGGCCTGACAACCTCGTATCGGCACTAAAACGGGACTGATACGAGTTTATCAGTCCCACTTACCCGTGTGACAAACCCGTGTGCCAATTTGCACATCACCGGATTTTAAAAACCGATCTAAAAAATTTGAAAACATTGTTATTTTGAAAAGCAATGTTTTTGGAAAGAATTATTGATTTTTTTAAGAAAAAAACAAGAGAGGATTAGTGCATAGTACGGTGACTTTAAAAATAATTAAAAATTTAAATATTAAAAGGGCCCATATTAAAAATTCACTAAGACCCCTAAAATGATTTTCACCCCCTAAGCATTAACAAAACACACCTTTCACCATACGAGGTCCGTATTTACCGAAAAACTATGCTTTCCATTTAAATAAATTGAAAATGTTTTTGAAATTATTTTGAAAAACATTTTTCAATTTTTTTTGGGTATCTTCAGGATTAGGGGGTGAATTGACAGGGAAAATGACAAGTCGAGTGGCGAAGGATACTAAATATAACAATACCGGTGAATAATTTTGAACAAAGTTCGGTAGGAGTGGGCGAAAAGAAGAAAACTGCGAAAATTAGTGAGAGAACAAAGACGAAAGGACAATTCAGTGAGAGAAGAAAAGGAAAGTTGGGCGATTTATGAAAAAGTCAGTTAATGATGCACAAATCACACAGCGAAAGGAGGAATAAAATCCATTATGAAAAGCTCACAAATAAGGCAATGAAAATAATTTGGTAGATGAATCAATTGCATTTCCCTTCCTCTTCTCCTCTTCGTCCTTTTGGGTATTTTCGTATTATAAACCGGACGAAGTTCACAGTTCTTAGATGCGTATGTGTCCAAACCACACAATTAACACAAGTACTTAAGTATTTTGCATCCGCGTGAGATCCCGTTCTCATAGCAACTTCTCAATCTTTTCGAAGCAGTCTTTGGGGTCTTCCTCTTGGAGGTTGAATAGCAACTGGTACTATGATGTTCCGCTTCTTTCGTACCAATTTTTTGCCTCAGCAAGCACAGAATCAATGTTACTTTAAGCAGGAACAGGAAAATAAACGTTCTCGTACTGTTTTTTCCATTCTGAAGTCAAATGGCGTGGATGAATAAATCGATGCAAATTGATTGAACCATGTTTCTCGCATATGACCGGTTCATCATCTTTGTCCTTTTCCTCCATTCCATCTATTGTGCTAATAAATGGTTCATCATCTTTGTCCTCTTCATCCACGAAGTTCATGTCACGAATATTGATGTTTTTATTCACAACAATTGATAATTGTTGATCTTCTCTGTCTTGATCGACAAACATGCACAGAGAAGGTGTTATGAATAAATCCGTTTCAGCGACTTCGTCCTTTATCGCTTTTCGTTGAGCATACCGCTTCGCAATCTTGAAGGCCACTGATAGTGTCTTCGTGAATTCAGTCGCAATTTGCTTCTGCGGTACCGGCATTTTTTCTGGATGAACACGCCTCGCTTTCACAAAATATAGTTTGCGTAACTCATTCAACGGTATTTAGCTTGGTGTTGAACGCGCCAAAGATGTTGAGAACGGCCGATCCATGTCGAGGAATACACACAACCCAAACGGTACTATACGCTACGTTGTACAATCAACTTCGTGGTTCGTACAGTACAGTGTAATCTATGTAGGTGTAGCTCAAAAGGGGGAGGTAGGAGGATATGCAGGTAGGACCACTGTGTCAAGATAATATGCAGTTAGCGGAATGAAGAATGGGAGTCGTTAGTGTAAGCAAGTATCTCCAGGGGTGTCAGGGAATATGTAGGTAAGACTACTGAATAATATTAATATGCGGTTAGCGAATAAAATGTGTGACAGGGCTTTGAGTAGGCGATCAGTTTCAATACGGTAAAACGGAAAGGGGGCCAAGTAGTCGTGACTATGGACGGAGACGGAGTGAGCAAAGGGGTTTGCGAGCAAAGTCCGTACTGACAACAGCGGTACTTCAAAAGTAAGTGGGAGCTCGTAACAATACGAACTCTCGGGTGACTTCTTTTGACTGATGACAACACCTGGTCGGAAACTAATACAAACGTGAGTTTAGTAAACGTAAAAGGTAGAAGTAGTGAATCAAAAAGGGAGAGAAATGAGGAGAAAGGGAAAGGTGCCAAATGACGTTTTTATACTAAATGAGAACGTCAAGAAGCCGAATACAGGACAGTAGTAATTTAGGCTTTGGAGCTTGAGGTGAAATGTGTACAGTAAAGATCCAGTCGGGATGAGGGGGAAGATTCCATCGTGAAAGAAGGTCACAGATAGTGTGGTTTGGGGTGGAAGAATCCAGCGTCAAGGAAGGTAACAAATAGTGTTGCTTGAAGCTTGAAGTAGCGTGAAGGAATGTTACAAATAGTGGCTTTTTTTGATAGGATAGATTAATATTACTGTACTTTACACAATCTATCTCCGTACTTTTAAAAAGTTGATATATACCCGTCGGCTTCGTTGGTTGTCATTATTCGGTTCTGGGAGTGATGATATGGGTACAAGAAATTTTTCGGTAAATTTTCGGTCGGTTGTGGAATTGACGATATGGGTGGTGAAGTAGACGACGCCGACTAGGAAAGTAAATTTTCGGACTGCGATTTTATTGTTTGTGCAAATATGGTGGAAATTAACCACCTCATTTAGAACTCTTCCCCCCTATTACCACACTCCTAGCGAACATTGTTCGAAATTCGCCACTGGTATCATTTCATTTTGTATCCTTCGCCACACGATTTGTGATTTTCCATGTCAATTCACCCCCTAATGCTGAAATGGACCATTTTTTATTAAAATATTATTTTAATTTTATCTAAATTATATCTAAATGTAATTATAGTTGGGATGGAAGTGAGCGGCCAAGATATCAATAAACGTACGTATTAGCGTACGCCAAACATATACATATGGGCTGATGTATGAGGATTTCACGGAGGAAGAATGAGAAATAAATCCCATCCTATTTTCATCAATTGTTTTGTGATCCCAATGTCCTTGCATTGCGTGGCGTGTATTAATGTTGATGACTGACATCAAGTATTGATTTTTCTTTGTCGACAACAACAAAGCAAATCATTACTCTCAAAATTTATTCAACGAAACATATGCTCCCTTTCTTTTGGACCAGTCGATTTCATACTCTGTCGTTAGGGAATTGAAATGAACGGGTACACCGTTGAGGTGGCCGAAACTGTCATGAGTATATTGAATACGTCCAATTCCCTGTTGTAACATATGTCGAATTTCTTTCCTATCTTTTCCTCTCCGATCATCACTCGACGATGATTGAGTGAATTCTGACATTCCACGTCGAACCGTCCACACCAACTTTCCTCACTCGTGGGTTATTTCAATGGAATATATGTCTTGTACTACAGACCTGAATTGGCACCTCCAATGTAACACTTCATCCATATGTTCGTTATCTCCAACATACCACTAAATGGGGGCATGGAAACGACGTTCATTAGGTTGGCCCCATGGATTCCTGCAACGAAACCAACATTGCGAAATGATGACACTTGCTTTAAACATTTTGCCCCTATCGGTGTTACGAGCTGAGCAAACGACGCACCAACTAAATGTTATTCCCTCTTCAACATAGATACGAACCAAGATTCATCACCATCACTAAATCATCTTTTTGTTTCATGAAAAATAGCACCCGGAGCCGGATCCATGTATCTGGTCCTACGCGCGTAACCTGCTGCCAGTGATGGTGAATCGAGCAGAATTGGTTTTGACAGAGGGTTCATTTGTGATAATCTAGGTTCTGCCAATATTATAGATGGAATAAGAGTCCGTACTTTGAAGTAAGCGTACGCAGCATCTCGAAACGAGAGAGATTCTAACGGAACCGATGTTCCGTTAGTAGGGATGTCCACAGATGAGCCTCCGGAAAATGGCCAAATTCTAGACGTATATATTTGACCAAGGAGAACAGCTGCATGAGCACAAAACGGTATTCCTCTCCGTAGTCGACCTTGCTGCTCAGGTGTTGCGGCCTTAAGTTCAGGAGAAGGCAAAACCAGTCAATTTCATGAAGAGTCTCAACTTGCACGTTGAAGCCAGTAGCTTGATTTAATCGGTACGGAATGAGAGATTCAGTAAGAGATTTTTGCCAGTCAAAATTTTCTATTTCTCCACGAAAGATAATTGTTATCTTACGTGGTCTCATGGAAGCCCATATATGAAGTAGAAGTGGAAGTGAGGAAGGAACGTGAACAGTAGCAGCTATCACATGTGCGTGGTGGAATATATTTCCAAGAAATTGGTAGGCGGGAACGACGATGGAAACTCCCGAAATCCAACGGGTATGTATCGGTGCTTCAGATAGTGGCTTAATCGCCAGACATGTCGGTCTAATTACAGAGTCATATTGTCGTTGAGTGCAACGAACACTGTGTTCTAGGTGAATATAATTCAAATGATGATCCGAGAGAGTATCGGTTAGTGATGGTGATGTAGATCGGCATGACGTCGCAGATGTGGATAATGAAGGGTGGA
>JAULBU010027099.1:2515-17478 GCA_032358235.1 Odonthalia washingtoniensis
AATGTTAGTAGAAGTACTGAAGAAGCTGATTTAGAAGAATTGTGTAAAGTTTTCGGTCAAATTCGTCGTATTTTTCTCAGTAGAGATAGAGATACTGGTGAAAGTAAAGGTTTTGCCTTTGTTGCTTTTCATAATAAGTTAGATGCTGAAAAATGTATTCAACGATTGGATGGTTATGGCTATGATCATTTAATTCTGTCAGTTGAATGGTCTAAACCAAAGGAACCTAGAGATAATGATGCTACACGGCCATCATCGTTTGCTCGTTAACTCTAGCTTTTTTTTTTTTGTTATTGCTGTTACCAACCGGAACTGTGATATTTATTTTTCAGTAAATTAAAAAAAGCCTAGTATCTTTTAAGAAGCAATTCACGGTTCTTTCCGTTTCCTTGCTGATTTGCATATGAGGGGCACGAGCAGGGATCTGCCAGAAAGAATTTCTTAGAATGAAAAGGAAAAGAACACAATAAAAAGACAAGGACTGTTATTTCAAAACTTCTCTCCCTGTCCTTTTGTTTGAGTCTGAGGCATTATCTCTCTTTATTATGATTATGATTGTTGTGTTGATGAATTATTGGAATTGATATCAATGGAAACGTTATTGTTTATAGTATGTTGTTGTTGTTGTTGGCTTTCGGAAACGGAAGCGGCAGAAACAGTATTAGCAACAGATTTAATATTGGAACGACAATCAGCAAAATCGGATTCTTCACGACGACATCTTTCAAACATATATTCTTCTGAGATTTGATGATCTAAACAAGAAGCATATTTTTTAAAAGTAGATTCACAAGTAGCCATTGCAGATTTTAATACTTTGACACCACATTCTTGAACAGCTTCTCCTTCATGTAAACAAGTGGAAGGATTAGGATCATTTGCTTTACATTTTAAAAATGCACGATTCTCAGATGAACATGTCGTACCGATCTCCTTCGCAGCGGCGTACAATACCGATGATGTCGCCATTTGTTTTTTTATGTTCTTTTTTTGTACGTGAATGTATGTGTTTTGATGCTGGTGATTCGGAGAGAGGGAGAATAACGTCGTTGGTGTTGTCGATAAAGGTATGACACTCACGATAATCTGTTGACGATGTTACCTAGAGATGCACGGTTTTGTGATTGAAGATGGTAAAAGTATGAGGTTGTTATACACTGACCAGACTAATTCTAATTCTACACTAATTCTACACAATAATTTATTATTCAAATAGAGAGTTTATCAGATTCTTGTGCTTTCTGTAAATACATACATCTATATTACAGTTTTGATCCGACGACCGATTTGTTTCCCTGTTTTCCAAAAATGTTCGATTTCAAAAATTGATCCCATGATTTTCAAATCAATCCGTTGCAAAACTGGCTTTTGCCACTGCCAAGATATTTAGACCACCAACGAATCCCCGCGTCAATTCTCAACAAATGCTGACGGAAGACAAAACATCCTCTGCTGTTACAGCAAACACATCTATCATTTCCAATGTAACTCCTTCCATTACCGTCAACACCATAACTAAAACAGAGGACGAAGCAACGAACCAAGACAGCGAAGACCAGCCAACGGACCCCAAACGTCCCCGTTTAGAACTTGATCAAAAACAGATAACAGTAAATAATGAAGTAATGATATCACAGGGTGCTGAAGCAATCGTAACAAAAGTTAATCACGTAGGTCGATGTGCTGTTCGTAAACATCGATTGATAAAACGTTATCGTCATCCAACATTAGACTCAAAACTTCGTTCACGTCGTCTATCACAAGAAGCAAGAATATTATTACGTCTTCGTAAATATCAAGTTCCAGTACCTGCAATATATGACATAGATACAAATCCAAATCATATGACACTTATCATGCAATTTGTACCAGGTAAAACACTTAAACAATTTTTAAGTAATACAGATAATGAAAATGAAAAAGTAATGAAAAATGTAGGTAATGTAATTGCTAAAATGCATAGAGCTGATGTTGTTCATGGAGATTTAACAACAAGTAATATTATGATTACTGATATTGATACAGTCACTTTGATCGATTTTGGTCTTAGTTTTGGAAGTGGAACTGATGAAGATTTCGCAGTTGATTTATATGTATTTGAACGTGCTGTTGTTGCAACACATTCTGAGCATGCACAAGTTTTGAATCGTGCTTTTTTTGAAGAGTATCAAAGTGTTATGAATAGACGAAGCGTTACGAAAAAATTGGAAGAAGTTAGAGCGCGTGGTAGGAAAAGAGATATGGTTGGGTGACAAAAAACCTCTGAATTATATATTCCTTCGCCTAACCTCTTTATTTTTTCATGTAAATATTATTAAAATATCACAGATGTTGGCAACACCTATTTTTAAATCAAAGTACGTAGATAGACGTAGAGGAAGAGTGAGAGTGAGAGTGAGAGTGGCAGTGAGAGTGAGATCCTGATGTCCACATTAACTGTACGTTTTGTTTTTAATTGTTTTCGTTGAGACTAAGTAATCTGACAGATATCAAGGTGATAATTGGCTATGTCAAGCCATTGGCATATTACGACTGTTGAGTCTGACCGCTTAATTTAGAAACTTTGGGATTGGAATTGGTATTAGCTTAACGCAAGAGGGTGAGAATTCTTATGCAACAACTAGTAATAATAGTCGTAGATATTTATTGAGAGATCATCATAATATCAGATATGCTTCTTGTTTTATATCTACTCTAAGTCAAATAGTAAATAGTCTAGTTAAATGACACAGCCGATTATCAGCTTGATAAGTTGACCGATTGAATTTAAAACTTTTGAGATTGATATTGGCACATTGTGGGAATGTTACAGGAATGCCCCATTTTACATGGTGCAATAATGCCAGTCATCAATCTTTACTCAAAACACGACTATTCAGCCATTTATTATAAGGTAGTTAAACTAGACATGTCCAAAAGAAAATGGGAGGAGAAAAAGATGGACCATATGAATACTATTTGGACATTACCAATCTATGTAATGCTTCAGAATGATTCCACGAAACAGAGTTTCCCATAAAACAAATTAGGTTGAGATTTTATGTTGGAATTTCACAGAAACAATAGATCATATTGTTGAAGATTCTAGCAATATCGAGCTATTGTTTGTATCTAAGGCTCCATTCTCTGTCTGTCTCTGTCTGTCTATGTCTCTCTCTTGCATCACCGTATTGAATACAGTCGACAATTGAAACTTGGAACAACGAAAACTGATAAGTCGTTACAACGAAACTCGTTATTTATCGTTATACCCAGTGAAGGCATTTTAAATCCTATTTTTAAATGTCGCAAAAAAACAAGAGGTGTGGTTCACATGTTTCTGGATACGTCCATGTCCATGCCGATATTGACAATACATTGTTCGAGACCAAAATCTCAAGTGTGGAGGCTTTGAGGCGTTAAGGCTTGAGCGTAAAAGTTTTTCGTTTACACTGTTACTATTTCCGGAATCTTCGAAATAAGATTTGAATTATCTATCAAAGTATCGGCCATCATTATTGGTTCAATCTAAGTTTTGTAAGAAGTGGAAACTTGAAATAATAAATAATAATTGCTGAATTCAGCATCTTTTTAAAACTAAAATAGCCATATGATTCAATCATATCAGTGATTTTTACTTGCATAATATGCAGTTGGCCGCCGTTACTTTACGTTACATGAAAATATTTACACCCAGTCGATACACTTGCACAATATGCAGTTGGCCGTCATTTACTTTACGTTAGATTGAAGTATTTTCGTTACCAGGCCATTATACTTATATCCACAATATTCAATTGGCCGCCATTACTTTACGTTAGATGCAAGTATTTGGTGCCAGGGTACGAGCATTTTTAGTGAATATAGGGTAAGTGGTCGGAAAAATAAAAGAAGATGAAGAAGTAAAGTTTGGAAGAAAAGGCATCGTTTTTTTTTTTTGTATTCCTTCTCCTTTTTCTCTTTCTTTTGCATTAAAGACTGGGTTTCGAGTTGAATTTATTACATTCATATACCCCCCCCCCTACCCACCCCCACATCCCGTCCTAAACTTTCTATTTACTATTTGATTTTACTTCTGTTGTAGAAATCTCGTTCTTTTATGTTCCTAATAAAAGTTCTGAGATCCACAAAAAAATGCAATAACGTTTTTCAGAAATGAGAAAACATATGTGTGCGGAAGCCCAAGAAAATCAGACAGGCACTGGTTACATCGATGCATGAAGAAATTTACAAAACAAAAACTTGTTCAGGAAAGTTATGAAAGAACATAAACGCTCCCACGCAAAATCAACAGAGAATACCACAAAGCAGCAAGCAAGAAAAAAAAGGGGGATATGTATTGATGATAGATGATCAGCCTGCGAATGATTTCTTTCTCTCTTTCTCTTTCTTTCTCTCTCTCTCTCTTTTCTCTCTCTTTTCTCTTTCTTCTTCTCCTTCCTTCCTTCCCTCCATCCTTCCCTCTCTTCCTCTAGATTTTAGGTTCAGATTCTTCTTCATCATCTGAAGTAGAAGTTCCTGAAACAAAGTCCATATCTTGTAAATCCTTATTATCACCGAAATTTTCAGTAAATGAATGTTCATCTTCATCATCATCTTCATCTTTCCAATGATCCCAATCAATTTTACAATGAACATTACGACCTTCTTTCTGTAATAAACGATCCCAATAAGGACCTGATTGATCTTTAATCAATTTAAAACGTATATCTCTTGCAGTTGTAGTAAATTTACTTTCTGATGCTTTGATACGTTTAAATAACATTATGTCTAATTCATAATCATCTTCATGTCCTACATTTCCTGCTGCTCCTTTAAAATGTAAATGTCCATCATCAGATAATTGAATATGTGCTTCCTCTTTTATCACGTTTGGAACATTGATAGTTAAGAATACTTGATCTTTACGTTGAGCCCATAAAAATTCAGGCGTTAGCGCTGCGGATTTAGTCGTAGAACTATATATATTTTAAATTGATATATTACATTATTATTATTATTATTGAATATAATATAATATTTTTAAGGGAAAAGGGAAAAAATTTGATCCGTTAGTTTTGTAAATTTTTAAGACAAACAATAACATATATATCATCATAAGCATTAGATGTGAATAGTTAATGTAGAAATGGTTTGTTAAATTGTTAATAATGGAAAAAGAACTTACCTCATAGTTTGATGCATCGACTAGGAATTAGGTAAACAAAAGAAATACTAGATTAACAAAAACTATTTATAATAATAATAAAAAAAGCCGATTAAGTCCAAAGTTTACTTTAGGAAACACCAGTGAGGCGAACTTTTTGATCAGTTAAGATGAAATAGGTTTTTGTATTCAAACAGCTTGCTAAACGTTTACGAGGAGAGTGTGGTTGTAGATATGTCGGTCGGTAGATTGTTTGTTGGTTGATTGATTGTCAAATAGATAATTTTTCTCGAAAAAGTGGAAATCAAAAACGTTTTGGAGTGAGATTATTGTTCGACAAAAAAGTTTGGTTATCGTGGTCGGTTTACAACTTCCCCCATTAACACATGCAAGTAGTTCGTTCGGAAGGTAGAAAAGCGCAAATGGTTGCCATTGAAAAGTGAGGCCTGGATCAAAAATTCTCTTTATTTTCTGTACAATTAATTAATTATCTTGTACACGTGGCAAAGGATCAATCTAGAAATCCAAACATTTTACTTGATCCTCTTTGATCCTTTTTTATTTATCTTTTGACTACGGGATAATCGAACCGATCTATGGCAACGGTCTGAAGATCATCATTTAGATTCAAAATAACAATCGACCACTTCCTGCCTGTTGCACTTTCTTTTACTTTCACAATAAAATTCTACCAACCAAGCCAATTTATTCTCATCATCGGGAACTACTTTTCAAACTACCCACCCCACATTTTCAACATCTCCAATTCAACGTTCAATCACTCGTTCAACTTTATAAACCCACCCCCATCCCCATCCTTAACCTCATTCATCATTACTAATCTGTTTTATATAATTGATTTTTCAATTTGGAGGTAATTGTTTACACATTTTGTTCTGATTTTCCAAAAAGCTGCTGTTACTTTTTCACGTTGAACAACACAAGTGTTTTTACCAGCCGATAAACGTTTTTTTTTTTATAGAGAAATGGCTCTGAAAGGAGAAGGAGACAAACGATGGGTAGTAAGTGATCGAACGGATGGACGTAATGTTAATGGATGGCATTGGGAAGATAAAGATGTAACTAAATGGGCTGAAGAACGTCTAAAAGAATTAATATCATCTGAAACTTGTAATTCAAATATACCTTTTCCAGGTATACATGTTGTATCTGTTGATAATGTTGATGGTGATGCTACATTATATAACCGTAAAGGTATTCTTAAAGTACTTTATGATTTGAAAGTATCAGGTAAATGGTGTTCACTACATGAAAGCAAAGCAGATATTATTGTTGATGAAGAAAAAGAAAAAGAAAAAGAAAAGAAAAATGATGATGATGATAAAGAAAAAAATTATATAGCTAATGGTGAATTTAAAATTGATTTATTCGATGATGAACCTGAAATTATCGCTACTGTTGATAATAAATGTATTGCTGATAATGCTTCTGAATGTCGTAGTGAATTTTTATCTAAAGTTGGTCCTAAAATAGTTGAAAAATGTCAAATTTTTATAAATGAATTACATGAAGGTGCTGATCAATTTATTGATGGATTATCAATACCAAAATCGAAAACAGGTATAAAAACAATTAATAGATCAATTACAAACTCACGTACTGAAGTAACAACAACAAAAAAAGAATCATCATCATCATCATCAAAAGGAAGTAGTAGTGAAATTATAATGACGGAAGGATTTAATTGTAATGGAAATGAATGGATTTTAGCATTAACAGATGAAGGAAGATTATCAGCTATTACTAGAAGTAAAGCAATAGTAGAGAATAAATGTGATGGACAATGGAATGTTATGAATGGAAATGCAAGTGGAAAAATTATATCTATAATACCTGGAAAAGAATTAATTATGAATTGGAGATTAAAAAGTTGGGGAAACATTATCGATTTTCCAAATGCTTTAGTCATTGTTAATGTTATAGATGATAAAAATGGAAGAGGAAAATGTATAGTCACTATTAAAATTAAGAATGTACCGAAAGGTAAAGAATCTGAAACTGAAGGTTTCTGGAGAATTCAAATCTTACAAGCTATGCGTTTCGTTATGGGATGGGGTGATGCTTCTAAATTCGCATACATGTGAAAGAAAAAAAAACAAAACAAAACACCTATAATTTCTAAGTGTCGCTTTCTTTATTTTATATTATAATACACACAATATAACAAACAACAACAACAAAGTTTTTTTCATGTCAGTTAGTTTGTCCCCCCCCCCTTTTTTTTTTTAGGCATCGTCGAACGTTATCTGCATCGCGGACTAGTACATGTATCTTGGCTGGGAGCTGTTGTCAGGAGTTTCCCTTATTTTGTAAACTTGTCAATTTGTTGAACTACACACACAACGTTCTGTAGTGGAGCTATAGCTCTGTTCACCATGTCATGGACACAGATAGTAGAAGGGTTTATTTTTTTTGTCAAAAAAAAAACTAGGATATGTAACGTTTTTGACCAGTAAAGAAAGCAAAAGGGGAAAGGGGGGAAAGGGAAAGACAAAAATTTATTCTTTCAAGCACGTAAGCATGGCTGTAGAGCAAGAGACAGGCAGTTAGAAATGAGTGTAGAAATAAATAATGAGAAGAGAAAAGACAATAAAAGCAAAAGCAAAAGCAAAAAAAAATAGAATAAAATGTCTACTAGAAAAAGCAGTTGTTGAATGATGAGATATAAAAATTGTTGGGACAATTGGGGTTATATAACATGTTATTATTATTATATATATATATAAATAATATGTTACATGTTCTTTTTTTCGAATATGAATTTTTTCTTGCCATTATTATATATTATTATTATTATGTACAGTTCTTGTCAGCAGAGATATCAAATCCCCAATTTATGGTGAATGAAGTTAAAGTTTCAGCTTGCATTTGAGAGACGAAATGCTGAACATCTGGTGATAGAAGATTTGAAGAAGATATTTGTTGGCCATTACGATATTGATGTCGTGATGGAACACCTTGTCTAGTAGATGATGATGATGATGATGATGATGTTCTGTGGCGTGTGTTTATACGGTGTGGTGAAGAAGTGGATGATGGTGATGGATGTTGATTAGTGTGTAGACAAAAATTTAAAAAGCTGTCAGAATGACGGAGTCGTTGATTTCTTCGACGACGGTAAACGGATTTTTGAAGTCGTTTATGATTGTAAGATGCCATATTTTGTATTTTGTTGATTTTTACTATTTGTATTCAAACGTTGTCTTGATTTCCAAGTTGGGGGGAAAGGAAAGGAAAGAAGGACTGAGATGTTGAGATGTTGAGATAGGTGAAGGAAAGATGAGAGAATGAGAATGAGAAGAGAATGGAACTGGGAACAGAGATGAAAAGCGAGATGGACAGAACTATATTTGGTATATAAAGGGAATCTGTTTTTTTAAAATTGAAGAAAAAAGGGGCAAGGAGGGGGACGGGCGGGATAAGGGACGAGACACAGTGAAATTCAAGCAAAAGCGAGAGACTGACTGACTGACTGACCAACTGTTCAATTGAATGGATGTGGTGTATATATAATGTATATATAATATATATATAACTGGATATACATTCGTTGGTTTTTTTGTGTTTTATGTGTGTGTCTATTTATATGATAATGATGGATGCCAATTGCCGTTTCATTTTTCTCACCCCCCCCCCCACGCCCACCCCACCATCACCATCCCCCGCTTTTGTTCCATAGAAATATAGGAAATATAGGAAATATATGTTTTGGCGGGAATAATCAAATACTCATAACTAATACTCTTTGACCGATTATTTATTCAGTAGTATTAGTTTTGCTGTAAACAAAACAAAGAAAAGAAAAGGTGAGATGTTGTTTTTCATTATTATTATATTCATTCAAAATTTCAAAGCTGTAATGTCAATGGCAATGGCAATGCCATGCAATGCAACTGATGATTCATCAATCATTATATTATCGATATCATCGGTGGGGGCTAAAATAAATTGCTGGCTGCCACCACACCTGACATCATTCAATGATGAACCTTTCAATTAATTAAACGACGGCCGGTCGGTCGGTCGGTCGGCTGCAAACAAGTTTCGCCAAGACGTCGACGTGCGCTGCTGGTTGGTTGGTGACTTGTTTTTTTTTATTACACAAAAAGAAAGGGAACAAGAACAAGAACCAGAACAAGAATAAAGCAATTGCTCTTCGTTCTAGTTCATATGTTTGAGGAAACCAGTGATTTGTAATATATATGATATTGTATATGAGTATTTTTCCACTTTCTATTTTTGACCGAAACGTTTGATGCTTCCGTTTTCTTCCCTTTGAAACGGCACCCATTACCCTACTCCCCTCCCCTCTGCAAACTCCAATCCAAATGACCTGGAAAAACAATGTACAGTAATACTAAAAATAATAATCTCTGTCTAAACTGTTTTACTAATCAAAATGCAAGCATAAAACACAAACATAACATAATAACAACACACACCTAAGCCGCTCACGTTGCTAAACAACACCTACTCCTAGTGAAATGTTATGTTATGACACATAACTTGGAAATCATTATTTTGTCACTGCATGATAGATAGATATATATAGATAGATAGTGTCATATTATGATTATGATTTTGAGCGGGAAAATTTGTACAGTTAAAACAATAGTTATAGTCATTTAAAACTAAACTTGAAAAAAAAAAAAAAAAGTCTTAATACTTTTTTGGGACTTTCAACGTTTTCCAGGCCCCTTTTTTTTAAATAACACGGTGGTATCGATTTTCAAAGTGGGGTCTATTATTGCATCCAAATTGTTTTCTGTACGCCATCATCATCATTATCATTATCATCGAACTCATTGGTCATCAATCAACATGTTTGGTATACACACACACGCCCCTCTCTCCAGGCATAAAAGATACTACCAATCAATCTCAACATTTTTCAATCTCAACTGACCGACCGACCGACCGACCCCCTTTTTTTTATTATATAAACAAACCCCCAAAAAAACCATGCCGCATCATTTCAATTTATTGCTTCTCTCCCGATTTAGCAAATGTAAAACCGTATTATTTAGTTTTTAACTGTTAAAAAAAACATACAAACAAAACTGTTTACTGCCCGTTTCAAAATAAAATATATACAAAACTGTGCCAAAACTGCCTTCAAAAAATAATTAAAAATAAAACAACCATCAACTTTTTGTGTGTTCCGAAATCGAATCGGTTGTGTGTGAATGTGTCCACGTTGAATAAAGTAAATAATACCAAACTAAAACAGTTCATTGCTTACAGTCACTTTTGACCTTGACTGTAAATAGAAACAATTATAACCGATCGATTCAAACGGAGCTGACTGTAAATAGCTCTTACTTGCTACATTACAGTATACTGAAAAATAACTGTTTACTGTACAACAACCATGACATGCTTGTCCACACACGTCTGTGTTCTTTAAACACAATGTTTAATTTATTAATATTTTTACCTTCAAGTCTCATTTTGAGACTACTTTTTCTTCTCAGTATATACACCCAATAAATGTTAAAGAGCTTGTGAACTTTTTCCTCCAAGCAAGCAATAAAACACAGATCACCCAGACCGCCAGCGCTTACCGACATTCCAGAATAAGCGTAGCACGTTGTAGATTTTCCCGGCCACCATCGTCCGAAATTATCATCTCATTCTGTTGCCCCTTCGCCTTCACAATTCGTCTATTCAGATTTTTAAGACATCTTTCATCAGAACAACAGCATCAAAAAAGCAACATTTGTTTTTAAGAGAACCTCCACCAAACAAGAACAACTTAAAGATCAAACATTTGTTCCCTTAGACGTGACAATAATATAATCTAATCCGGACATTTTGTAATTGAGTATTACGGATTTTTCGTGTTAGCATTTACAGATAATAAAATAAAATAAAATAAGGATATAAAAAGTTGAGAAATAGAGAGAAAAAAGGAGCTTTTTAAGTTTTTATCTTGTTATCGTTGTGTGTCTGCTCGCTTGTGGTTCTTATGATCACACACAAGGAACCACCTCGTATTTATGTAGTGTGTTCGTAGCGAGGCACGCTCGTCGCTTCGACGAAGACGGCCAATTCGCGCTTACACCACTGTCTTTCATTGTAAGACATTCTCGTCGCTTCGACGACACCAATGTCCATCAGTTCTTACACACGACTACTACTTACAGTACATGCACGGGTAGTGTGTATAATTTGTCACACTGATGACACATAGATACTTCAACTCCACACCTCGTCGATTCGAAAAAAAAAATGGAATTGAAAACAAACGAAATAACCGACAAAAAAATCTCCAAACCTGAAAACACGCGGACAAGCGCAATCACCAGTGTTCGTAATTATTAATTGAATACGCCGCGATACTGCCTCATCGAGCACTTTGCGAGTATGCGTCACCATCATTCGAATCCGCAATCCTGCCATCGAGTACCATCGAAAATCTGCTGATTGTTTTACCAAGCCCAGTAACACCCGGAAAGACGAACGTTAAGAAATTGATAGTTCTAGTGATTCTCTTAATTTTAGCTAGTAGTTATAGTAAAAGTGTTACCGTGTCCCCCCAAAAAAAGGGATAAAAACCTCCCACGGTGTTTCTGCAATGCGACGCCTTCACTGCGTCACAAAATTTACTACACTATGCACGCAAAGGGACAAAACCTCCCTGAGTCTCCATACTGTGACACAATATGCGATACTATACCAAACTATCGCAAATACCCCAAAACATTTCCAGAATATTACGCCTTTTCATCACGTTACTGCAGCGCGATACCACAACCAAAATCTATTAACGTGTTAATATTAACATCATCACTGCATTTTATAAGGGGATACGTTTAGCCAACATTACCATATGGGATAACGCCATTACTGCAACAAAAGATTATTAGCCATTAAATTAATCTCTAATCATAAATACCATTGATTTATCACGTTGTAGGTGTCATGTACTAGCGTTACCTTATTTATTTAATCTTTTCGAGTCACTAACCACCTGTTCAGATAGAAACTGAAAGCGCTTCGTCCCCAATGGTTTAGTGAGCAAATCTTCTAGTTGACCTTTCGTTGGAATGTATGACATCCTTAACTCCTTACTAATCACTTTTTTCCGTAAATAAAGATAACGTAAGCCTAGGTGTTTAGTTGTTAGGAATTTACTTTCACCTTTTCTCAAAACTAAAAAGGCTGCGTTGTCTTCAAATAATGTGTTTGGATGTAACTTTCCATTATCCAAACTTGCCAACATGTTGCGAAACCAGATAATCATCCTCGTAGCAGAATCAACCGCCACATACTTCGACTCGGTAGTACTATGCGTGAAGATTGACTGCTTCTTTGACGTCAAATATATCAAGTGCCTACCTACATAAACTAAAATACCAGTTGTTGAACGTCTTGTTCGTAGATCATCAGCCAATGAGGAGTCTTCATACGTATGTAGTTCGTCAGATTGTTCACCAAATTTATAGAAAATCCCTACACATTTAGATGCCTTTAAGTAACCCAATATACCTTTCAATAACTTCCAGTAACATTCTATGACGTCTGATATAAACCTTGACATTTCCGTTATTGAAAACGAGATGTCGGGTCTTGTACAGAAATTTAAATACAGGAGACATCCTATCAGTTCCATGTATGGGCATTCCGCCTTGAAATCGTCGTCGGTTGGAAAAAACATCCTTTTGAAATCCTTGCCTGGTGATAGTGGCACCAATTTCAATTTACAATCGACCATGTTAAGTCGCTAGAGAATTTTGTCGATATAAGAAATCTGGGTTATACACATTTCTTCTGATGTGGTCGTGATGTTCATCCCTAGAAACTACTTTACCTGTCCCATGTCGTTCATTTTGAACTGCTTGTTCAATACTTTCTTTGCTTTATTCAGCGTCTATTCGTCTACTCCCATGACCAGAATGTCATCAACGCAGATCAAAATTTTCAGCTCCAACCTGGTTTCTTGATACCGTACGTAGAGGCAAGGGTCTGCCTCAGTAGGTTTCATTTTGCATTGTTCAATCAAGAAATTATCCAGCGTCTGATTCTACTTCCGCGGCGATTGCTTCAGACCATAAAGCGCTTTTAATAACCTGATTGACTGTCCAGATCAAACCAGGTTTTCATGTCCAGGCGGTGGAAGTACATACACTACATCATATAAAATCGCATTTAGAAATGCTGTAGTCACATTCATTTGATGGATTCTTAACTTCAACTTCACTGCGAGTGATAATAAAACGCGTAATGTAGAAAGTCTCGAAACCGGTACATGAGTATTGTCGTAATCCACGCCGTACGTCTGCATGTACCCTTTCATAACCCGTCGGGATCTATATTTTACCAACTTCCCAGACTCATCTTCTTTAATCTTAAAAACCCAGTGAGTCTCGATAGGTCTTCTATTTTCTGGTGTGTCTACCAGTTTGTAAACACTGAGATGTTTCATCGCATTTAATTCATCGTCGCATGCCTTTTTCCAGTCTGTGGAATGATCCTTATCCTCCAGCGCGGCCTTATGGGTGGACGGTGTTTTAATGTCACTTACCAATTCCTTGGCACAAAGTACCGCTTCCTCCAAAGTTACCTGACATTTTTTTAGGTTTATTCGTTGAACCTAGCGGTCGACCCTTGCGTTTCTTCTTACCTCATATTTCCGTAGTACTTCCATTCTTTATCTCCATTGTACTATTACCCGATACTTTACCAATTAACTTGTCATTTGGAAATGACGCCCCGTCATCATTGCTATCAATTACCGATATCACAGCGTCATCGTTCGTGACGCTCGTTTCATTTTCGGTGACATTGTCACTGTGAGTAATTTTATCTTCTTCCAGCCACCCTGCATCGGCACTTGAATCATCTTTCCTGATTACTGCATCCTGCCCTGCTCCACTTTCCGTAGATACCCTGTAGATAGTCATCACTTGTTGCTTTCGTGGACGACTCTTTTGTCGTATTATGTCAGGGTGCGGATTTTGTGGGCTTGTCTTATTATTTTACGATAAGTCTACTACACTGGACTCCTTCAAGAACAGCCGTTCGTCTGTGTCTTCAATAAAAGTGACGTCCCGTATATGTATAATATTCTCGTTGCTTCGTAATGCATCTTGTAACAGAGTGAACCATCTGATCTTTCTATAAAAATGCCAATTTCAGCTGTGTTGTCCAACTTCGTCCGGTTTTCCAACGAAATGTAGATCATCGCCGTGCAACAAAACGGTCTGAAGATTTTCAGATCCGCTTCCTTGTTGAAGAACCGCTCGTATGGCGTTTCATTATTCTGAAAGGTTGATGTAGTGCACCGGTTGCTAATCGTCGTCGCGTACATAATTTCGTGTCCCCACCATGTCTTTGATAATCCTGCATCAATTATCATTGTTCTCGCCATTTCGATTAATGTCCTATTCATACGTCCCGCCACATGCATCTGTGCATGGGATGCTCTACCTGTAGGTATGTGTGTGATACCGTTTGTCCATAAGTAGTCTTTAATGGCACCAGAAGAATACTTCGTCTCCTGATCCGTACGCATCGTTTGTATGTCGTACCCGCTTGCCTTCATAAATGCATTATACCGTTCTCCCTTACTCAATGCCTGAGTCTTCTGCTTCATCAGGAATGTAACTGTTAGTATCGTGTTATCGTCAATAAATGTTTGAAATTGCATTTCCCAATTGACATCCTGAATAGAAAACGGTCCGCATGTATCCGAGTAAACGATTTCTCCAGGTCTTTCCGTTCTTATTTTGTCATTTAGACCTTTTTCTGTATTTACCCTCATGCGCCTTACCCTGTGCGCAGCAAATACAGTTTAGTGGTCGTTTCAAATTTT
>JAULBU010027110.1:0-17475 GCA_032358235.1 Odonthalia washingtoniensis
TCAGCGAGTAAGCTGCTTCAATATGTGACATTCGGATAATGAACTGAGACCACATGAGGTACCAACACGAAGCTCTTCTGAATGAAGACAACAACTTGACAATTTGTAAATATCTGTTTTCCTTCTTTAAACATCATTGCATTTTTCATTAAATAACTACATCGAATCCAGGCCCGATTGGACAAATTTCCAGTAGTTTAAGTGGTCCTAAAAATAATGTTGACTCTTTTCAAACTTAATTTTAGAACTTCAGTGACCTTGCTGTTGACATCATCCTGGCATCGAGTGCACTGAATTGATCATACAGAAGTGTAAGCAACACAGCAGAAAGAATCTTTCTAAAAATGCAATCTGATTACATTTTTTTCATGTGTGGTCAATGAATGATGCACTTGGCAGGTTAATAATGCAATTTAATTGAATGTTAACGTATGCGTTGGTGATTGGGTGAATTAAAGAAAATAGGGTAAATGGTCTTTTTTAACACTCAAACATCCAATGAAAACATAACACGTCATACACGTACGCATTTGTACAGTTATTTTGAAAGGGATGCAAACTTTGTATGGAATGTGAACCAAACAACAAAGTCTTTGGATCTCGATTACCTCGAACCCAATGCATGTTTTTAAAGACAGTAGCTCTGCTCTGTTATCATCCACAGACGTGGCATCTCCCCACTTTTCCAAGATCTGTTTCTGCATAGTACACCTTAAAACCTCTAACAACCCTTCGCTCCGATCTCTTCCTTGCTGCTTACCAATTTCTTCGTCATTTCCTTCTTTGTCGTCAGTCGTCTTCCAAATATTCGCAACTTCAAAATGAATACCGGATTCGTTTCATCTGCCCCTCTCGTCACTTCAACAGCTCGCACATCCTCCGCCATTTGCTCTCGCAAATCGTCTGCGTTCGTCACTCCATCCCGTCATGTACTCACTGTACCAAGGACCAGCACGACAAGCAGCAGTATTAAAATGACAACTGCCACAGGTGCACCTACGAAGAAATCCGTATCCAACTTAACGGAAGCTGATTTAAAGGGAAAGCGTGTATTAGTTCGTTGCGACTTGAACGTCCCTCTGGACGGAAAGACGATTACCGATGATACTCGTATCCGTGCATCCGTTCCAACGATTGAATACTTGGTGAAGAATGGATGCAAGGTATTGCTATCATCTCATTTAGGACGCCCAAAAGATGGACCTGAAGACAAATTTTCTTTAGGACCTGTGGCGGAACGCTTGACCCAATTACTTGGAAGACCGGTAACAATGGCTCCTGATTGTATCGGTGAAGGAGTTGCATCAATCGTATCTGGAATGAGTAATGGAGATGTAACATTATTGGAAAATGTACGATTCTACAAAGAAGAAACTAAAAATGATGTTGAATTCTCTAAGAAGCTTGCTGCTAACGCTGATTTATTTGTTAATGATGCATTCGGAACTGCACATCGTGCACATGGATCTACAGCAGGAGTTACGGAACATTTAAAACCATCAGTAGCTGGATTCCTGTTAGAGAAAGAACTGGAATATTTAGCGGGTACAGTTTCCAATCCAGCAAGACCATTTGCTGCTATTGTAGGTGGTTCAAAAGTATCTTCTAAAATCGGTGTGATTGAATCACTTTTAGAAAAAGTAGATAAACTAATTATTGGCGGTGGTATGGTTTTCACATTCCTTAAAGCACGTGGTTTATCTGTAGGTTCTTCATTAGTGGAAGAAGATAAATTGGAATTAGCTAAACAATTAGAAACTATAGCAGCAGCTAAAAATGTTAAAATTATATTACCGACAGATGTCGTAGTAGCTGATAAATTCTCTGCCGATGCTAACATTCAAGTTGTGAAAGTTGAGAATATCCCAGATGGATGGATGGGACTTGATCAAGGCGCGGAATCTACTGCTATGATTCAAGGTGAATTAAAAGAATGTAAAACAGTTATTTGGAATGGACCTATGGGTGTTTTCGAAATGGAAAAATTCGCTAAAGGTACTTTTGCTATCGCTGAAACTCTAGCTACACTTACCGGAGAAGGTTGTATCACTATTATCGGCGGTGGTGATTCCGTTGCTGCTGTTGAGAAAGCTGGACTCGCTGATAAGATGTCACATATTTCCACTGGAGGTGGTGCCTCTTTGGAATTACTTGAAGGTAAGATCCTACCTGGTGTTGCTGCGTTAGATGATAACTGATCTAACGTCTGATCTACACGTGTCTCGTAAAGTTTTTTCTTTTCCCTCATTTTTTATGTACTGTAAATGATGCTTGAACGCCGAAAGTCTTGTGTAGTTATTTACAGTGTGTACATCCTCAGGTATCCTTCTATTTTCAAACAAGATTTGTACATCGGTGGTTTCGCGCCGTCCGAGAGGGGGTTAACAGAATACAGTGCTCAGATCACGAATCAAAACAGAATGCATAAACATTATCCCGCCAATAATGCTAGCCCCAAACTGTGAAAGCCTGCCCAATTTCGCTGTTTACCAGTCATGACATCCATAACTCATCGTCTATCCAGGATATCACGTCTTTACCGTCACCTGATTCCGCCTCCTCATTCACCTCAATTTCTTCATCTCCAGCACCATGCATCACCGTCATCACCATCAACGCGACGACGGACGTTTTGCACCCATCACAATAACAATACTAATAATGGACCGTATGTATCAAAACATTTTTATTTGCAAGATGGACAAGTTGTTCAATATTTAGAACAAAGAGGAATCAATTATAGATTAAACGTTAAGGATAACGTGGCTATCATCGAACATTGTCCATTCTGTCATGATACAAAAGGATTACCTGATAATATGTTTAAATTACATATATTCTGTGACACTGGTGGTTATAATTGTTTTCGATGTCAATCCAAAGGTTCCTGGTTTGATTTTCGCAATCGCCTTTCTTCTTCTTCTAATAATAATAATAATAATAATAATAATAATAATTTCATTCAACAATCAATTACAACATCTCCTTCATTGCTTTCAAGACATATTAATCATCATTCAATATCATCAGAAGGACAAAAAGAAGGACTAAAACCTGGTGATTCAGATCATTTAAAAAGTATAAATGATTTATGGAATGGAAAATTTCCAAACGTTATGAACTATTTACGTGATACAAGGGGATTTACAGAACAAACTATAAAACATTTTAAAATAGGTGCTAAAAAAATGAATATACGTATAAACAATGAACATAATAATAATAATAATAATAATAATAATAATAATAATAATAATAATAATAATGAATGGAAACAAGAAGATTGTATTATATTTCCAATGTATGATCAACATGGTAATTTGACACGGTATAAAATAAGATCAATTCATTCAAAATCAGGTATGCAACTATATCCAAAAGGTGGTACATGGGGATTATTTGGATTGAATATCATATCATCTGATAATAACAATTCACATCAAGTTGTGATAACAGAAGGAGAATTTGATGCAATGAGTGTATGGCAAGGTAGTAATGGCATGTATGATGCAGTTAGTTTACCTAACGGTGCTAATTCATTACCTGTTGAAATTTTACCTATGTTAGAAAGATTTCAAAGAATTGTTTTATGGATGGATGCTGATGAAGCAGGACAATCAGGAGCTAAACAATTTGCACGTAAATTGGGTATGAGACGCTGTCATATAGTAAATCCATATAGTTCAACGACAAATAACAAAAAAATGAAAGATGCAAATGATTGGTTAAGAAATAGTGAAGAAGGATTTAAAAAAATAGAAGAATATATTAAAAAGGCAAATGTAATGCAACACGAAGGCGTAATTCATTTTAAAGATATGAGAGAAAGTGTATATAATCATATAGTAACTGATGGAAATGGAAGTCAAAAAGGGATACAATCACAAAGTATACCAACATTAAATGAATTATTGAAAGGTCATAGAAGAGGTGAGTTAACAATTATGTCTGGACATACAGGTATTGGTAAAACTACATTATTATCACAGTTATCTTTAGATTATTGTATGCAAGGTGTAGTTACTATGTGGGGATCTTTTGAAATTCCTAGCGTACGTTTAGCAGCTTGTATGTTATCTCAATTACATGGATCGATGGGTGGACATGGAAATTTAGTTGATGATTTTGATTTATGGGCTGATAAATTAAGTGCATTACCTATGTTATTTATGAAATATCATGGTTCAAATTCTATGGATATATTAATGGATGCTATGCATTATGGAAATTATGTACATGATTGTTCTCATTTCATTCTAGATAATTTACAATTCATGACATATGGTCAACAATCTTCTTCAAGTAATAGTAATAACAATAAAGGTAGCATGGAAAAATTTGAAGTTATGGATCAAGCTGTTAGTAGATTAAGAAGTATGTGTACGAAAGATGATGTACATGTTACACTTGTTGTACATCCTAGAAAAGAAGCTGATGATGAGAAAATTCAATTAGCTAGTGTGTTCGGATCTGCAAAGGCTACTCAGGAAGCTGATAATGTTATGCTTATGCAAAGAACTAAAGATGGTTTCACACAATTAGAAATTAAGAAAAATAGGTACGATGGTGAATGCGGTAAGATTAATCTAAGATTTGATCGTACTGTGAAACTGTTCTCACAAAGTGATAGAGCTGGTTGTCACATGAAAATTGATGTTGATCTTGTTGGTGCCGGTCATGTCAACATGCACCCTGTCGGTGATGACGATTTGGTGCAGGGCAAGAAAGAAAAGGTGGCAGAGGTGCATGGCAAGAAACAAAATGTAGTAGAGGTGCATGGCAACAAAACAGATAGTGATACACTGTTGCCGCGTAAGAAATCGAGGAAAATGCTTGTGACGAAGAGCGAAAAGGGGAAGGGGATCAGGAAGAAAAGAGAAAACGTCAATGACGATGCGAACGGAGGGAAGAAAAAGAGAGTTGATGATAGCGGGAATCAAGAAAATAAATTGAAGAGAAAAGCTGATCTGTCGGGGCTTTTCCGATAATCTCAAACTGATCAAAATTTATTAAAAACTAACTTTTTTCTGACCAATCAATGAGTCGGATCAACAGCTTCTGATGGATCAATTCACTATCCCAAAAATTCGATCCCGCTTGGAAACTGCCCCATTCCTTGTTTATAACAGCAGTTGTTTTGTCCTTTCTTTATCGTGGTACATCAGGCTGCTTTTGCCTTTTGTTGTTGGTATTGGCGGACGGAAAATGGTGATAACCTTTGATGATCATAGAACCAACCAACTGACATCCTGACATCCTTTATCACGGCTACGGTTAGTTAATTTTTTCATTATCAGTCTCATCAGGCTCGTATTGTCTTTTTGACTTTCTATTTTGCAGTGATAGGCAAGTATTAGTACAAAATAAATGTTCCTAATAGGACTTCTTATATGTTTCCAATATGTTTCCAATATGTTTCCATTCTTCAAGAAGCAGAAGAAGATCGAACCATTTGTCTGAGTCCAATAATAAAAGCAGCACCGACAACAAGGAAAGATCCAAAGATACAAACTAAAGTTGGTCGTTCATTCAAGATAACAACGGCCAGTAAATAAACGAGAGGAACTTCTAAATTTCAAACCCCAATGCATGAGTGTTTGTGCGATAAATGCGAAAAGAGCACATCCTAATGCAGCAGCTGGGCCACGCCAGTCATTTCTAATTTGAGAAGGGGTTACGAAACTACCATGGGCTAAAGTAATTGGTATTGAACAAACACCTAATGATAAAACCAATAACATGATATGTGTATTTGATACTATTGATCTTACCAAGACTAAACCAGCTGAATTAAATAATGCTCCTGCAATGGCGAACAAAGATCCTAATAATCTATTATGATAAGATATCAAAGATGTTGTAGAAGCTGATGTAGATGCAGATACTAAAATAGCACCTGATATACTTATGGTTGCAAGGATTATATCAGTCATACATGCTTTTTCATTAATAAATAAATGAGACAGGAATAAAACTATTGCAGGTGACATGAAATAAATAGCATCTGCATCACCAGATGGGATGTAATCAACTGCAGAATAAAGAAATATACAGGTTAAACCTCCTGCAATTCCTCATATAATTATTATACGTCATTGATGAACAGATGACGAACGTAATAATGATGGTGATGAAGGTGATGTAAATACTGTTAAATGTGGCTAATGTCGTTATTACTATTGAAAGAATGAACACTACTTGGTACGGTGTCATTGAATATTCAGTCTCGACTATACGTACACAGATCACATTATTCGCAAAAGCTAATGCTGATAAAGATAGTAATAGGTATCCGAATAATTCTGATTTCGGTATCGTGTCTACATGCTTTTCGTTTTGTTGCCGTGCTGTTAATTGATAATCGGCACGTGTTGTGGTTGATGTCACTGGTAACAATGGCGCCGGTATATCCGACGTAGTTAATGTGCTGTTATATTCAACATTATCCATGATTGACATATAATAATAAAAAATAGATATAAGAAGTAATGATAATAAAACCGGTTTAAATGTTTTTAAAAACTGACTTTCAGATGTGATGAACTCATCAGTGATGGCTCCATTTGTCTCCAATTGGATATAAAGTCAAAATTCATTCAAACCAAACATCAAACACAGACACACTAGGGAGTTCTGGTAAAATCATTTCACATAATTGGGACTAGTCATTTTGATTGGATTTGCACCAATTTATGTGCCTTCTTTTTTGGTCATTTTTTGTTTTTCCATTTTGACAGAGCCGATAAATCGCAGAAAATTCATTGTTAAGTATTCTCTTAGATAGCATGTAAACAACTATACCGGATGTTTGTCTTGGTCCGACTTCCCTCCTTTTCGGAGACACTCTAAAAACAACAACTCCGTCTCATGTATAACCATGAGACGAACGGACTATTCCATAGACAAGGTGCGAAGAGCAATCAGACGAAAACGAAGGCTATTCAACCATCAACCATGCACTGATGGTGGACATGGATGATGTGCTGGAGCTCTAAGATCTACATAAACGGCTGAAGAAGAAAAAGAAAGACTTGCAAGAAAAATTATTAGTTCAGAAAAGGAACGTCAGATGCATGACGTTTAACCTGAATATTTATTCAGAGCAGCCAAGCCTCACCACCTTCCGTTTCCGAAAAGGTGATGTTCACCGAGTGTCACGCGTCATAAATTTCTCATGAGAGAGAGAGAGAGAGAGAGAGAGAGAGAGATTTCCATTGTAATACGTCGCTTGGAAGCACCCTGTAGGTGAAGGGACATTGAAATCGATTTCGGTATAAGAGACTATATTCTCTCCGAGGTGTTCTGAGAATCGGTGGAGACAGTCATAGACAGCTATGGAGAACTGAATTCTACCCTACGTTATCTATGATTTGCTGAACACTCGTGCAGATGATTACACAAAGTTAGTGAATGAGAATGGTACATCTCTACACAATTGTATTGTTTTCATGGATTGTACAAAACTAGCAAGGAAACAATCAGGTGTACTTGGATCAAACCAAAGAGCATGCTACAGTGGACACAAACGGTTACAATGTTTAATTTACCAAACTATCAAGACTTCAGATGGGCTGATTTCCTATTTGTACGGTGCCAAAGTGGGACGAAGTCATGATCTGATACTGTACCGCCAGAGTGACCTTGAAAATGAATTGCAACAAAAATTGCAAATCAGTGAGACACCAAATTGAATTTATGGAGACAATTACTATGTTATCCGTCAATGGATGCAAGTAGTATACCCTAGAACTATTGCTACTGGACAGAAACACATTTATAATGTTGCAATGAACGCTGCCAGTATTGTTGAGGAACGGTCTTACAAAGACCTTAAGCAGATGTGGCCTTAGTACGACTACATAAGAATGTTGAAGGTGGGACAAGCACCTATTTAGGTGATGTTTAAAGATTTTGCGCTACTCCGGAATTTTAAAATGGGCCTTGGAAACGGCGGACATGAACAAGGCTATTTTAAATGTGAAGCACAAGCATAAAATTTTTATGTAATTAATACTACTTGAACGTGAAAATTATTAAAATAATAATAAATCTACATGAATTTTCTTGCAATAGCCACAAATGTTTTACTATTCTGTTTAGGTTCTTTACCCATGATTTACTTTTCTCTTGATCCAACTATAACCGCACCCGATCCATTTCCAAACTATCTGCATCCAATTGTAGACGACATACCTGAAGAGACTCCAACTTACTCTCCCTGTCATGTAGAAATTTGTCCCTTGCCGTCTCATGTTCAAAGATTTGTTTCCCCAACGAAAGAAGGTAAAGTTCCACCTTGAACCGTTTATCTGCGATGTCATGTTGCTGACGGACATGGGCTACAAATTTTTTCGCTGTACTCGTCATCCGAATCTTCAGAACTATTTCTATGTAGAGAAGAAGTTATTGATTTTGTCACTGTGGTAAGGATGAGAGGTCCCAAGTCCCCTTGAGTAGGATGTACCTGCCGCCCAAGCGGCGGGTGGAGAATCGTACTGTAAATGTTGGACAACAAGTCAGTGTATACTGTACAATGACATCGAAAAACACGTGGCGGAGGGGTTAATTACTCGAACGCGGGAAAAGATGGAAAGCGTGATCTAACGTCACACTAATGTCACATTTTCGTGACCGGATGTGACACTAGTCACGATTCTGGATACGTATTGTAGACGCGACGTTTGAGCTCAAAAATGTCAAACACGTGTTACAATGAGTTGCACCACACGACTCCCTCTTCAAGAGGGAGACACCACCCGTCGGCCCCAAAAAGGTTTTGTCGACCATTACTTCATTAAAATCCTAAAATTGGTCAAGTGATTCGAATAATTCTAGCGATTTTCCACTTGTTGGTGTCTTGTCTTCCCCCCGTCACTTGACGTTCGTTCCTTACTGGAGTTGCTACGTACGTTTTGTTACTTTACCACCATGAGTGGCGCTGATCCTCCAACTGACCCTGCAGACTCAGCAGTTACAACAACTACCAAAGAAATTTGTATCACCACCAACCCGTAGTAAAAGCTATGTCACCTGTGAATTCAGTGTCATATCCTGTTCGAACTTCCATTCCCACCTCTTCAAGAGAGTCTGAACCTACTGCTTTGGAAGCAGGTATGCAATCCGTCTAGACGAGAGCTATGAATTCCTGTACTCCTACGACCGCTGTTAATCACAGTCTCGTACCACCGCTGGTGGATGTAGATATTACTACAGATGAGGATAGGCGACAAACCAGCTTTTTAGCTGCGAAGAACAAGACCTCCATGACGCAGATTGCTTATGACGACGCCGGTCCACTTGACGATGCCGGTCTATATTAGGTGGCTCCTTGGTTCAACAAGACAGCCGTATTGGGTGGTTCTATCGTACCGCATTACGCATTGAGTCGGTTTCCTCCCGGGGTATCCCTTTATTAGCTATGAAAAGCGAATCATGACGTCACAAGTTTTGTTGTTACGATACCGAATTTAGAATCGTCCATGGACGTTCTATCGCTGGTGTCCGAGTGGATTTCGCTAAGACTGCTCATGCCGGTTTGAATTGTTTCCTCACCTTTACGCCACTTCCGGATGATATCCGTGCTGATTTATTCCTCTATCGTACCCAAGGGGAGATAAAGTATGTTGATAACGTCCATCGCATCTCATTGAAGTTGCTCGAAGGTTGGCGAGGAAACTCATGGCAGCGAATGAGGCTATGTTATTCACGAAACCCTGTATTAAGGCGGAGTTCCGTTACTTTCGAAATAATTAGGCATACTGGAAGTTCCAGGTTAGGGACGAGAGGCGCTTCCATTCGACGTATGGTTTGGAAGTTCCGTACCAGTGCATTACGAATCATCATCTCCGTCTCAACACGCGTAAAAAGGTTGGGTAAAGCTTACCAAAAACTGGAGTCGAGTTGAGGTCCGTAGAGGTTGTTTTGGAGAACTTACTCCCTGCTCTTCATATATTTGGTCGGAGATGCACAATGACCCCGATAGCGGGTGGTGGGTTGTTTATTACACCGAAATGGTGGCTAAGACTGCAGCCTTCCTTATTCAGGAAATGTATGATAACTATCAGCTTTGGGCCGTTTATCCTCATACGGTTGCATTCAGTCGGGAGCTTGACCTTGTACCAATTCTTGGTAATCAAGAGAATTTTGAATGAGTACCTTGGTCTCTTATGTGTGATCGAGCACACGGATTTTAACCAACTATCGCCCACGAGGCGTACACGTGGGGAGAAGAAAGAAGATAATTCAACCGGGCGTGTTGGTCCCGGGGCTGACTGGTTGTATTACGATCCCTTCGCTAGTCGTGCTATTGACGAAGCGGACACGAAGCGTTTTTCTTCTCGGCAACATGCGCCAATTTCTGAGGGTCACCCGTTGGGTTTCAACTTCGAAACTGCCCCAGATGGTTGGGTTGGTACTGCTGCCGGTAATAACGGTGATGACAGTGATGACAGTGTCCCGTCGAGCCGTACTAGTGGTTGGGATAGCGAAGATGCAGAGATGGAGGAATCTGAGCATTCCATTCACACGTATGATGAACCATCTGGGGCTCGTGGCTCTGTTTATGATGATTCTGGTCCTGCTTCCGCAGTTGTTTCTAATCCTCCTCCAGCGTCCGGGAGTGTTGGTACCTACTGTGATACTGGAGTGGTCAGGCAGTTACCCCGTGAGGCTGGGGTTGAAGATCGTTACCCAACCGGGAGTTGGGTTGCGTTACCCAGTTATCTCCGCGGTCGTCTTTTCTTTATTTAATCTAGTTTCTTTTTTTTTACCACGTTTTTAAATCGGGTCAGCTATTTGGCTACCTCCTTTACAGTTTTGTGTTGCGTGTTTTTGTTGATTTATAAACAGATAAATTTATCCGTTTTGCATCTTTTGCTGCCATTTGTTCAGGAGGTATATTTTTCCGAGGCTTATGAAGTACCGGTAAATTTGTCGTGCTGAACAAGGATTAGGTGATTCAATGTGTAATGTTGAGGAGACGACCACTAGTGCAGTGTTGACTGTTGCAGAAAATTGTATCTGTTAGGTTGAATGTTTAAAACACCGAGAAAAATGAAAGTCGCCGCTCCCCCTTATCGGTGGGGTGTGTTGTGTCCTTGTCGTACAGATTGAAATCCGGAGTTAGGTATCACGAAGAACTCGAGTTCGGTGGTTGTCAACCAGAAGGAGTCGGTTGTGTTGCAGTTTGTTGGGCGCCATGGTTTGTGTGTGTGATGTTGACGGCTGATTGTTGATCGGAAATGTTGATGAACGACACGCAGGGCGTGGGAAGTTTGGCTACCACCAGACGGTATTTGTTACGAAAGGTTGTGTTGTTGAGTGACAGGAAAGAGGTCTCCTGGTTAACATCCTGGGTCCTATCATTCTCGACAATAGTACTTATAAAAACATATATAATGAATTTTCTTTTTATACTCTGTCCCCATCACCTCCACCATCATTATCCATACTAGACTCTCCTTTCATTGCTTCGGTTCTTGGACCTGCTAATATCATCTTGAGCCTCTTCCACAACATATTCTACTCTCGAACGAACATTGTCAGTATACATTGTTTCGGACCCTCCAAAGAAAACAGCGGAACTGGGCCAAGACGTACACTTATTTTCATAAAACTTCGTCGTAGATCGAGATGTTTAAGTATATCAAATTTCATTTTATAGTCAATATTGACCATGGTGGCTGTTTTTGCAGCTTCCCTCTTCATGTCTTCCATTACCTGTTCAATACGGATCTCCAGCACACGTACTCGTATCTTGTGCCCCATGATTAGTCGTATCTTATTCTTTCCTTCCTCTACCGCATCTATAATTTTGATGCCCACATATTATAATTTTGTTGGAAAACTTGATGATGATGATGATGATGATGATGATGATGATGATGATGATGATGATGGAGATAAAAGGAACTTATAAAATGTTTTAGGTGGTTCTTGTTTTGTTGTTGCTGTTTTAAAATCAGGTACGATGATTACCGACATTGTCATTTCATTTTTCGAAAATGACGATTGTAGTGCTGGTAATAAAGAGGAGAGATGAAAGAACCCTTATCAATTTGTTCAACGACAGCCATAACACCCATTGGCATTGTAAAATACGATACGTTTCTAGATGGATCAGAGATGATATTTCCAATTTAATGATGAGACCAGAAAAGAATTGTAATGTATGTTTAAAATAGAAGATGTGAAATTTCGAAATTAATTTTTTGAAATCGTCGAAAAACATATGTGCTTCCATTACTCCCACCGTTATCATCCGACAGCTGAGCATCACATTCACCCTCTGCAACATTACCCATTCCATCACGATAACCACCACCACTTTATGAATATAAATTTCAAAGAAATTTTATGTTGACGCTGCAAAGGCAGTTGAGAATATTGTGGACGGATTCTGTGAGGGCAATTTAGCAGCACTAGGAGGAAATGCGTATGATGGAAATGCTAAAAAACTTGAACTTTCGGACCACACAGGATTCTCTACATGTACATCAATACCTAGAAGATCATCAGATCTACCACCACCTCAACCACAGCAGCATCCGAGAAGAAAAATTACTTATGATTCTTCCTCTACTTCGAATGATTTTGATGACGATAATTCAGATGATCATGATGATTATTATCGTAGTCGAACTCACTATTTTCCTTCATATTCTGATTACTTGCGACCTTCAGTCACGGAGGTTTACGACGAAGAACCAATTCCTTCATTCATATTTGAACAACGATCCTCAACATTCAATGATGAAGTCCAGCAATGACCACCACGCAAATCCGCAATATCCTCATAGATTCACCACGTTATCATCCGACTGCTCACCAACCATACACTCCGACGCAATTCGAAACAGCAGCATCAAGTCAAGAAGTTCATTTTGTTATCGTGGAAAAATTGTTGGCCTTCTGCAAGAGTGCCGAATTTTCAATGACAATCAATTAAACACATCACGGTGTGAATAAGTCCTTGTACGCTTGTTGTACTTGTTAGGGAAGGCAGATAATTTATAATCTGAAGAACTTTAGTATTTTTCTCATTGACTAAATAATTTCTCAAGCAATGAACCACCTCTTCGTCATCTTGTCTACTTGGATATTAAGTAATTAGCACATACAGCGGAAGAAGTAATTATCGTGACCAAAAGTCTTACGAAAGATATAAATTCTGTGGTTTAGATTTACTGGGAAAATGCTACAAGAGTCTGATGTAAGATAACAGATGTACAAGTGGTTCAACAAATTGATAGATATATTAACAAGAAATTGCAGATCGTAACCCAGTCGGTGATTGTTCTACTTTGATTTCTGGGCAACAATGAATTATGCACAACAAACGTAATGTAGTAAGAAGATGGGTCAACGAAGTTAAACAAGCCTTGGATTCCAAGTCACCAATGGATCAATATCATGATCTATCCCTACTTTATCTTATCAAACAACATGATCGTCTAGCTACCGTGAAATTAGTCCAATTTTTGACTCGTTATGGTGTTCGGTCGCATGTAGCAACCGTTTTACTTATCCGATACGTCACGCGTATCATTACCGAAGAAACCGTTGATACATCAGTCGCATAGGGATATGGTATTCCAAGACTGTTTTTGATTTCTTGGAAGCTTGTTTAAAATATCGTGCTGATATCGTCGTATTCGAAGTCGTCAACCAGGATGTATCTAAACATATTTGGTGCCTCGCCCAGCGTCGAATTGAATCAAAAAACATTACACCCCTTAATGACTTCGTCTTCAACGACATGATAGCCAACAATTCATGGAAGACGGCAGTCAGGAATCGATGGAATCGCAACAAGCGAACTACAACGTCGCGAGCGGCTTATATAAACAAGCTCGAAGCGGCAAATACGGTTCTGGAACTCGACTGGGCGGCCTGCAACTGCGCCTTAGGATCAAGGATTATTATACTAATCGACTCGTTCGTCACACCCGCCTCCCTGTCAATGTCATTCTATTCTCAACTTTAAAAGACTATTTAACAAATTTTGTTCTGAACACACTCCCGCTATAAATATAAAGTACATATACTAGCGCGACTCTCCCTCACTCGTAAACCTATAGACATACCCAATATAGCGCGAATTAAGTCTTAAAACGTTCAATATTTTAAGTTTTTTTGAAAAAACGTTTAAAAAATTGGGATTTTTTCAAGATGAAGGAGACAAGTGACAACATCAAAACGACAGTGTTTCAATTGAGATGGAATAGAAATGCGTGATACGAAGTCGCGCTATCTCTCTGCTGAGAGTGAACGCAAACAAATTCAACTTCATTTTTCTGTTGTTGGAAAGGAGGCGAAGGAGGCGGTCATTTAACGGCTGCAATCTCAGATCGCGTCTTTGGAGAAAGAGAATGCCATTAATCGTGTGAAATTAGAGGAAGAGCAACGTGCCATTGAAAATATTCGATATGAGTCTACAACTTTCTGTTAAAGGCTGGAGTAGAAGGCTACGATTGAAAAAAGAACTTTTGAACAACTTGAAAACTAATAACGTTCTATCACAAGCATGTAATCCGAGGAGCAAGATATAGATAAAGGTTTCATGGTCATTAAATGTTGAGCTTTTCTCATACGGGTAAACGTGTTATATATTCACCTTTTTTCTCGGCACTTCTTCTTCTATTATATCACAATGGCACAGGTGCCGTAAAGTATTGGTTACAACAATACACGAGTAAACACTCCTGCTCTCTGCTCGACGAGTAACGTTAAAATAATAATAAAAAAACGCATGGAATAAGTACATGTGATATATTATGTCGTTTATTTTCACTAAAACTTAAAATAGGTTCAACAATAACTATTGACTGTTTACATATCGTTTTTGGTGGTATTTGTAAATGTGTATATAAGGTATCAAATAATTTTGTAGCAAATTTTAAGGGTGGTTTTAATGGTAAATTTAATGATAGTATTGATACTGATGGTAGACAATTTGTTGATAATACTAATTGTATCGTATGTGAATCCGTGTGATTATCCTCTTGAATTGTGAATGTCGGGAGGTCTTCGGAGTCATCCGCAATTTATTCAGCAGATGTTCCAACGCGAAATAATGCGTCTGCTTGCGTGTTCGTCTTACCAGTTTTGTACTGTATTTGGAAATCGAATTAAGCGAGTCGTAACCGCCATCGAATGATTCTGCATGATGGGTCAGTAATTGTTAGCAACCAGCCAAGCGCTGTATGGTATGTGTAAACGATGCACTTCTCGTAGAGAAGGTATGTACGGAAAAGTTTTAGAGCCATTACAACGGCGAGGAATTCTCGTTGGGTTGCTGAATATCCCTTCTCGGCTTGGTTCAATGAACGGGACCAATATCCGATAGGTTTTCGTTTCCCATCTAGATGGGTTTGGAAGAGCGCACAGACTGTTTGGTAGTTCTTTACGTCCGTATCGACAGAATACGGGAGGTTTAGTTGAGGTAACGTCTGTATAGGCGGGGTACAAACGGCCTCTATCAAATAGCGGAAGGATTGGAGTTGTTCCTCATTCAGCTTGAATGCGTCGGGGTTATTATTCTTCAACAGTTCGTTAAGTTTTGACACTGTGTTAGTGAAGCTTGATATTAACTGTCTGTAGACGTTGCGCAGTCCGAGGAAGGATCGTAATTACGCCTTTGACGTTGGTGGATTTGCTTTCCAGAGGGACTCTGAGTTTGTTCGATCTATTTCCAGTTCACCTGGTTTGATGAAGTGACCGAGGTACTCGACAGTACTCGTAAAGAAATGGCACTTCTTGATTTTCAAGATGACACCGGCTGCTGAGAGGCAGGTTGAGATTTCGTCCACATGCTTGATGTGTTCCTTCAACGACTTGGAGTATGTAATAACGTCGTCGAGATATATCAGACAAGTCTGCCACTTGTACCTGGTAATAATGAAGTTTAACGGGCTTTGAAATGTTGCGGGAGCGTTCGTGAGTCCTAATGGCATCCGGTTATATTGATATATATCCGCGTGGCATACGAAAGCGGTCTTTGTTTTGTCAGCTGGTTTGATTGGTACTTGTCAATAGCCAGAATATGCATCCAAGGTTGTAAAAATCTTGGCATCTCCAAGTGAGTCAATACACCCGTCCATACGAGTAAGTGGATAGCTGTCCTTCACAGAGGCTTGATTAAGTTTCCGGTTAGATTCAAAATCAGAGTTTAACCTCCTTATTGGGCGCGGAGAGAACAGGTGTTGCCAATTCAGAATAAGCAGATTATAGCACTCCTGCTCTGAGCTGTTTGGTAATCTCGAATTGTTCTAGTTCTATGGGCTTTGGCCCTGCCAGATACGGTGGTGATTTGAACGGCCTTGTGCCGGGTATGAGGTCAATGGTGTGCTCGGTGAAATTGATGCTCCCCAGCTTTCCGAGCCATAAGGGCTCGTGTTTTGTCAACATAGACCTCGGGTAATCCGAGTGGTATGTCTGTCGCCTTCGTTGGCGTTTCGTATTTGTACATGTGCGACTCGCGTAAGTCTGCGAGATGTTTGTTAATTATCGCCGAGTATTTGGCGAATTGCTGACGCTCCGAAACAAGGAAGGTGTTCCCTTTGATGATTCTGACTCGGGGACTGGGCCGAGCATTTGGGCGTGAGAAATATTCGACTCGACCGCGAGGTGGGGTGCGGACTTGCGTTAGAAATATGTTGGTTTAGAAGCAGAATATTTGGATGTTCTCCAAAGTTGGCAACTAATATCCAGAATGGTTTTCCGTCGGTTGCATCGGCTATTCCTGCGCCCACTAGACATAAGTGGTTGTCGTAGAGGCGTGATGTTGGTTCAAAGAGGATTAATCCTTCGCGTGCTGTCGTGACTGGAATCCAGGTTTGCAATTCCGGTTGTATTACCGTCTGTTCCGCCACATATATATTTTGTGAAGTCCTCCCCTTGGCGGGTATGTATTCCTGTTCCTTTGGTAACGGCGGAGTTTTCAAGAGTCTCTTGTTCTGTTTCCGAATGATCATAACTGTGGTACCGTCTTCAAGTTCAAATAACCGCTTACGTGGGTGGATTTCCTCGACAAGTTTGTCGCAGAAGTCAAAACCAAGGATGAACGACGTTGCTAGTCGGTCGTCCACGTAGAAGGTCACCATCTCTGACTGCGATCCGAGTCTTGTAGCTAGTGTTGTCGTCCCGCCATATAAATTGGTCTGTTGTTAGTGTCTCATATGTTGGTGGACCCATTGAGGGGCTTGATGAGGTTCTCCGATCCATACGTTAGGTAGGAGAGTCTAATGAAACTGGAGCTGGGACCGGTATCCAGGACTGCAGAAAACCGTTTTGTTGAACGTAAGGTGAGACTAATATTGGTATAGACGCGATAATTGCGTCTGGCTAATACGAAGACCGCACCTTGCGTGATTGTACGCGTTACTTCCAGCCATGGGCGTTGGAGACAACCGAGAATGTTCGTTGGTAATGGTGTTTTTGATCCAACGGAAGTGATAAGAGGGACAAGGGGACTTT
>JAULBU010027121.1:0-17466 GCA_032358235.1 Odonthalia washingtoniensis
AAATAGTCTTCGAACTTATTCAAGACTGAATTCTAGTCTTCGAACTTCTCCAAATCAGGCACGGAATTATAGTCTTCTAACTACTTCAAACCATGTACAGAAATATCGTCTTCCATCTTCTTCAAATCAGGTACTGAAATATAATGGTCGAGCTACGAAAATGAGGTGTGTAGGACATTCATGTCATTTGAATGTAACAGTAAAGACAAAAGTAGGAATTCGAAAAGCGGCTATCGATAAAGCTCTAAATCACTTGAGGAGATCTCCAGAATGGACTTCTATTTTTAATAACAACACACCGAAGGTTATAGATGTTGAAAGGGACGGGAAACAATTTGTAGTTATATTAGGCTTTAACCGTCAGTTCTTGGAGGCTTAAATGCAGTTCTTATATACGAACCAAAAGAGGAAATAACTGCTGACCTTTATACATTTCCGTAATACCCTGGGCTGCATTCAAATTGAATCAATAAGATACCTATTAAAAAGTCAACTACTGCGAAATGGACATATCTATAAGTGCTCTTTTAGCTGTTGCAGAACACAGCTAGACATTTCCACTTGTTGAGATTGTTGTAAATAAATGTGTGATATTTCAACATCTAAGAAATATGTTTTGTTTGCATGCGAAATTTCTATTGGGAGCTGCGCCGATTACTATCTAAGAGCATCTCCAAAGGCAGGAATGTGGCAATATTTTGAGCCAAATGCAGGAGTGTTTATTTATTTTTTTGATGTTTCTGTCTCTAGAGGAGCCGTAGTTTGACAGTTTACTAAGTTCGGGTAGCAGTTTGTATATGTGAAATTGCACCACCCCGTAGAGAAGACATGAATTTATTTTTAACTGCAGTTGGCAAGCCATCTGAAAAAGAAGTTTGGAATATATTTATTATACATCTGAAATTTTTCTGGAGGATACAGCTGCAGTTAAAATAAAAACCAATATTTATTGCAAATTCTGGTCTCTAGATAATGTAATGTGGCACATTTAATCATCAACAAGAACCATTGAAGTTTACCGCTCCGTTTGGCCTGATGGCGATAGTCAGTACCGGGATTATTTCTTTCGATTTCCCCCACCTTGAAAGGCCTCGAGTTCAAGTGCAACCCTGTACAGGCAGAAGCCTATACTTCTCATTCATAAAATTGATGGAATTAAATTCAATAATTGAATTTAAAATTATTCTAATTCTGTCCGCTACTGTAGTGGAGACTCTTGTACTGTAATGTACACACATTTCTATTTTAGGGGACATATAGAAATAAAAATTTTATAATTTTATTATACTAGTTTATGATAATAATTAACCAAGACTTTATATTTAAATTCCATACAGCTTTAAAACAAGTGGTATAATTACTGTAAACAAATCATTAGGGATATCAGTTTTGGGTTATTTTTTTTTAAAAAGAGCGTCTCTAGCTGGTATGTTGTAGTTTCGATTAATATTTTTGTACATACTGGTCCGAATTGCCCGAATCGGGAACATATCAATTTACCGCCAAGTTCATGTCAAGGGTGCATCTTACGTAGTGAACAACATTGACTGCCTTGGTACACTATATTCTTCGCTCCCATTCGTTACAGAGTAACTGTATAGAGCGAACAAAAGAGTATACAGTTTAGTTTGGAATAATATTTTAATAGGGATCCTATTTTAATATTATTTTGAGATAATCAAAACTATACCAGCCAGAGATGCTCTAAAAAGTTGTTTAGAGGAGGCGCAAAGCAGTGGGCGGTTGGTATCGTTGTACAAATGTGAGGTTGCACAATTTTGCAAATGTGCAGTATATTGAAATCTCATTTCGATATGGTTGCACATTTCGAGCCACGGCGCAAGGTTCTGACCTTGATGGATTTGGAAATGGAAGGCCTTTCTCCAGCTGATGAACTTCATTTCAATCCATATACCAATTTTCCAGAAAACGGAGCGACCCAATGATTGGCTTCCAAGCTGTGGTGGCAGTTTCGTCCCTACGTGGGGTTGTGCGGATTATTAAATTTTTTTAAAATTATTGTGGGGGTTGTTCTGATTGGTGAGTTTTAGATACCCTTTTATGCATTCGTGTTAGACGGTTACAGGTGTACACCTGTGACTGAACCGGGGGGGTTCTCCTATTTAGTTCGACCGCGTGACACTTATCGGCTCGCGGAAGATGACAGAGGCACCCGAGTTGTTGTTTTTCTAAAGTTGTGACCTTTTTTACTTTCATCGTCCCTTTCTGACTCCCTCCGCATCCCTACGTCATGTTCTGACGTCCACAGAAACCAATTTCTATCACGACCGTCTTTCACTGTCGTAGCACGGGTTTGTCCTTGGAAAATTATTGTACTGTATAAAACAATGGCTTGCACATACAATTTTCAGGTATGCATAGAACCTGTCATCGTCCACCTAATGCTGATGTCTGCTTTACGTGTCGAGAGGATCGCAATTGTCAACAATCAATTTTAGTTGTTGTTACAAAGATATTAAAAATAGGTTTTAATGTTTAAAAATGGTGATATGGTGATGCTGGCACTTTGCTGAGGACAACGTGGCATGTTCTGACTTTATCTGATGTTGGCGCGATGGCGCGGACACTAGCAGAGTCGTGCTGGTGGATTGATGATGAGACCATGGCATTGTATATGTGAGGCTTTGCATGCGTGTCTGCTTTGTCATTACTGATATGTAAAATTTCCGTGCTGTAGTAAGTGCACCCTGCTGTATTCTGTGCACATGTTTAGACTCAGTAGTTTCTAGCAGGTTTTTCTCTGAGTCATTTGAGTTATATAAAAGGACACCTAGCGGTGATAGTGAACTCGACTGAGTTACTCACGATTGAAAAGTTTTCTTCTATTTTTCCCGAAGTAAAAGATCTCCCTTTCCTTTCATCCCCACTACTCCAACCGTTGAGCCTGGTGCTGACCTAACCATCTTCGCAAGTAAAAAAGATGACCACCTTGAAAATATAGAAAACAAATCCTTCGGTATCCGAGACGCAGAATCTCCCATTATAATTTAATTATAAATATGAAATTCCCTATAATAATATTATATTCCATAGTTTCGATATGTAGTTTCGATATGGAATTCCCTATAATAATTCCATATCGAAACTATACATATAGAATAATAATATTATTGTAGAAATGAGTTCAACAGTCATAATATGAACAACCTCCATGCTGGGGCATATTATGCCTCAGAATGGAGGTTCGAAAATTTTTTCATTCTTGTTTTATTTGCGCAATATCCATTACACATCTGTACCGAAATAACACAACCTCGTTGCCGGGGCCGCTGAGCCAATCAAAACTTGCCACATGTTGTGGCCACAAAAAGCGGCATTGCCACAAAGGGCGATACCGGCTCTACCCTGCACGACACGGGCCCCGCTCTCAGGTGCACCCGCCTGGGACTGAACTGGCGACCACTCGTCTAGCAAAATGGTTTCACGACCACTAAGCCACGATGCTGATTGTTGGTTGTGGTTGTTTTGGTATTGTTTTAAAGCACCATGAATTACAGCTTGACAGTACAGTTTATTCACCGCCGGCCGTTTCGTATACACATACGAAATACAGCGGCTTACCGAATAAACTTGGGGTTTATCATCCCCATCATCGATCGCTTTACCTAAGCACCGTTTTATAGAATCCTTCTAAAAAACGACGCCTTCACCTTACCAACAAATCACCCACGGATTTGTTATAACATCTCGGGAAATTATTGTCATACCACACCGACATTCGTCATATTCAAAACAACACACGACTGTTAAAGTTGTGGCTCAAATTCGTCATTAAGTTGTGGCACAAATTCGTCATTAAGTTGTGGCTCAAATTCGTCATTGCTCGGTAACAACGACAAACCACTATCCTTCAACATTTCATCGAAAATATAAACAATACGTCGGGTACTCAAACTAACGTGTGACATGTGATGTGCAATAGTCCAGCCATGCGCATCACAAACATTTCTACTGCAGAGAAAATCTCTCTACAGTGACCTTCCGGTGTAGTGACGCTATCCATTAGTGTGTCGTCCATTGGAGAAATGTTCACCACATGTGCGAGTGGAATCGTAGTTCTTGTTTTTAACAGTGACCCATGCTACTACAGTGACGTTCATGGGACAGTGACCCCGACATGGGTCTGGTCACTCAAAAAAAATTCTTATTTTTAGTTAACACGAAAGACTTTTACTCATTCGCAACAGGAAAGACCGATTCGATTGATGAGAAGTCTTCTTTTGAAAATGATCTACCATTTAAATCTCAATGTCTAAAATAGCAGTGAGATCATGACTCAATAGTCTCTGTGACCTCCTGTCTATCCAATACCATGCGAGAATCTTTCGTTTCACTGAACCGAACGATTTCTCTCTTGGTACAGAGGCTCTGGCAGAGACTCCGCAGAAGCTTGAAATCTCTTTAAATATTGCTTCGGCGTATCCTCCTTCATTGTTCATGGACTGAGTTGCCATATCCATTTGATACGTCCAAATCAAAATACAGTACATCAATAGAAACAGCTGCGTGTACGAAATTCTCCTCAATAACAAGGTGACAAATATCCAGCGCAACCTCCACGTCCATAAAATCCTGAAATTCAGCATTATTGAAACCATCAATAATATTTAAATTTGAGAGCTTGTCCGCATCTCATCTCACAGTTTCCAAACTATTTTCTATCCACACTCCCTGTAATCGACGAATGATTCACGAGTTCAACCACACTGCACCTTACAGTCTGAAATGTAAACCATTCCTCTCATAATTGGGCTGTTCTCGAAGTGACTTGAACAACTATAGACGTAGTTGATACAGATTTAAATTTGGGACGAATAAAGACTCAATACGCGTTCCTGCTCTATGGAATTCGGGTTTGATCTGATCAATACGATGATGAGGAGAAGAGAGACCCCCAAGTTTACTCGGTAAGCGGCCGGGCACATAGTTGTGTACTAAGTGGCTGGCGGTAAAAAGAAAGGCACTGTAAACTGTAATTTTGCGTATAAAAAAGATACATCGAGAGCCGAAATCAACAACTAGCATCGTGGCTTTGTGGTCGGGAGACCCCTGCTAGACGAGTGGTTGCCAGTTTAATCCACGGCAGGTGCGCCTAGAAATGGGGCCCGTGTCGTGCAGGGTAGAGCCCGGTATCGCCCTTGTGTAGATGCCGGCTTTTTGTTATGCGACATGTGGCGCTTTTTGATTAGCTTATGTGATACCACGTGGCACCGTTCATACCCGCGGGCGACAGTGCACAGCTGGCCTTGAAATTACATGCTCGCTACTTTTACCTCACTATGACCTCCCGCTGCTAAGGGTTAGATTTTGACATGCTGTTGAAGTTCTTCTTGAAGAACTACTTCGAACGTCTTGCGCTCGAGCAGGCCAGGAATTTCTTTCTTCATAGCTTCAGTCGTAGCTGTGAGGCTACAACGTGGATCATTACGGTCCAGAATATTCAAGATATGGATGGAGGGAAAGGGGTGTGGTCTATAGGTTAGCGCTTGAATGGAATTGCTTCAGATTTCTAAAATCCACCAACAGTCGAATGTACTCTTTCCAGGAGGAACCGTGTACAGAAAATTCTCTCGATACAGTGACCCCATAATTTTGGGGGCAATAATTGGTCACTAGAGAGTTTTGGTAAAATCATTTCACTTAAATGTGACTTCATGAACGTGCGAAAAACATGCAGGGGTATATGACAATGCTAAAATTAACCATTTCGTAATCCATTATTTCACTTAATCAGAGTTTAAGTCACGGCCGATTCACTAAATAATTGAACGCAAAAAATTGGAAAACAATTATTTTTATGAGGAAACAGTAATGACCAATAGAAATGAATGGATTGCATGTACATCGGCATTAGTTGCCATGAACCAAATTGTAATCGGACACCTTGCAGGACTTGGTCGGCCCTGCACTTTATTTTTTTTCTCGTCTGTGTTGGTTCGAGAAGCCCACTCAGTTCCTCTACGCCCACAACCGACAAAATCACAACCGAAACCCTTTTCAAACAACCGATAAAAATCGAATGATCTAATTGGAACGGCGGAAAAGACAACGACAGGCGAGATGAAGCAATACTCATTTTTTACATTTGACCGAAAAGGCGGGAACTGACAAAATAGGAACTGTTTTTACATGGGAGGTTACTTCACACTGAATTTTGTGTGAATTATCGGTTCTGCTAAAATCACTTCACAAAAAATGACTGAAAAAAAATGACTAAAAATTCAGTGCAACTTCAATCAGTTTCGTTAGTCATTAATAAGCCACGTGATTTTACCAAAACTCTCTATTGTTCTCTTTTTTAATTCCGAGTTATTCTAGTGTATTCACCGAAAAGCCAGCTTCTCCATTTTACATAACTTACTGCTACTACTGTACATTTTGATGGGCCAAGTCCAAAATAAAGTGACCTTACACACAGAGCCAACCCTCCGCCGTCGGTCGATGACAGTCCCGAACGACTACATTGTGTTGGTGCCACTGCACCCGTGAATCATTCCTACTCTACATTTTCTACAACTTGGCCAATCACTCGTTTGTATTTTTAGAACGATTTCTATCAAGAGGGTTGGATAATCAAAAAGAAAATGTTCACGTCAAAAAAAAGTAAAGCCACATGCGAGGTATTCAGGTATTACTTGAACTCGCGACCTCAAGATTACTGAGACATATTGCAATGATTATGAGACTTGCGCTCTGCCGACTGAGCTAATGTGACTTTCGGATCTCTACTGATCTTGGCAATTGTCAGCATAATGTGATATAAAAATACAAAATATCTTCTTTATGCTTCTCTAGTTTTATGGACATTCAATTTTTTAAGATGTCAGTCATGTACCTACTGATTAACGCTAATAATTAACATGCCAATTAACAGTAATTGGTAGAGCTACAACATGTACTTTCGTTCCAGTCTATATGCACATTTCGCGGGTGTATATGATTATAGATTTCTTATGATTTTAAAGTTCGTGGCTATGATTCGCATTTCTCACAAACATAATTTCCTGTGTGAACATTTGCATTTTCGTGATCGGTTTGAATTTAGTGACAACGTAAACAAGAGGAGAGAAAGATGCAGAAAAACTTTTTTAAAAAAATCAGACATTAATCAACTGAGGAAAGGATGTAAATGGGTTTATATCATGAACGTATGTGTTTTTGGGTAAAGGAAGAAGGCTTCAGATTTCCCAATGCGTGTTGACCGGAAGCATCTGGTCTGACGAATGTGGTGCGTGAATGGGATGCCATAGCGAGTAACAAATCATGTTCTGAAAAGATAAGGAGTAACACTCAATGAAGATAGAACAAACGTTCTTTTCATTACGATGTTATCGTCCTGTTTTTTGATTTCTTTTCTCGCAGTTGACTGACCATGAAACATAATCACTTCAGTATTGAACAAAACGATTCATTTAAAGCAGTGGCATTATAATTTTGGAAGAAATTTTTCAATTCGAATGTGGTGTAAAAACAAACCTTTGATCTGGTTTGACGCTTCTGAGCAAAAAGATTTCTGCTTGTCTTTCCATCAGAGCCTTCAGAAGTAATGATAATGGAAATCGCAGCTTGTGTGGACCGGACTCACGACCTCGCCATTGTACGCTGGTAATTACACCACTAGGCCATAGTGCCTAACTGGACTAAGGGCTGCCACGTTTGTTTAAATCCAGGTTACACTGTAGGCACTTGTGCCAGCAATGCTTTTCTTCTCAATGCTTTATAATCAATAACCACGGCGGAAAAAGAACAACAGTCTTTTCCCCAAGATACTTTTCACCGTCAGCCAAAAACGCCCCTGCATGACGACTCGAATTTACTCTTCCCCTCCGCAAATCACCTAGGATTTGTCACATGTGGGGATGATGACATCACCGTAGTGCTCTACTCGGGAAGGGTCGATCACCAACCACTTCTTTCATATTGAGCAGAAAAGTGCTCTCCATCAGCCAACATGAAAGAAAAAGTGAGTACAAGCTGCGCAACAGCTAATTGACTTCGCTTCGGTCGTATTCGGTTCGGTTTCGCTTTTCGGTGAGCTGCCGGGCACTTGTAGTATACTGAGCGGCCGGCGGTGAAAGGTAAAAGCACTGTAAAGCTGTAATTTGTGCTATATAAGGAGATACAACAACAATGACAATCAACAATCAGCATCGTGGCTTAGTGGTCGGAAGACCCTTTGCTAGACGAGTGGTGGCCAGTTCAATCCCCGGCGGGTGCACCTTGGAACGGGGCCGGTATCGTGCATGGTCGAGCCAGCATCCCCCTTTACTCCTGTGCCCCTTTTTGTGCCCCGACATGTGGCAATTTTTGATTGGCTCAGCGGCCATGGGGTGACACGTGTCACTTTGAGTCCATCGCGCCAGCTGTCGACAGGTCTCACGGAAGCAGACATGTGCATCGAAAAGCGCATTTGCATGCGCATGGACGACAACGGATTCTTCCAAAGAGTCAACTGCTTGTTCTGCTCTCTCTGACATCACCGTAGCTACTTTACACTTATGCCCTTATAGGCATATGTAGCATGAATACTGTGGCCAGCAGTGGGTGCATTCAGGAACTCTGAAAACTAAATTGCCAGAAAGTAGCAAAAGAAAAATGTCGTGTTACAGGAACTACTCAGCAGTGCTAAAAATCTGTAATGATGCTTACAGTACCGGTGTCGGAGTGCCTTAACACATTAACCGTTTCTGTGAAAATTTTCCCTCCTCTGAGAGAAACAGAAACGGTTCTCGTTGTTTTGGTATTGCCGGGAACCGACGAGGGCCAAACCGAAACGGTCGACGAACTTCTGCTCCGGCGAATATGACAGGAAGAAATGAAGCTCGGTATATCGGAGGGTAAGGACAGTACGGCCGCACTACTTATGAAAGTAACTGAGCCGATGATGGCATGTTCCCAAAACAATCCCATCCCAAAACCTGCAACAAATTCTCTCACATCAAAACCACCCTGAACCCATTACCGCCTCACTCTGTCCTTGCCAACGATCTCCCACGCATGAATATTCTACCAGACCGCACCATTGTGCATGTTACAAGGCCTGATATTTCAGCTCAACCAAATGTGCACGCTCAGTTACTGTACGCTCCAATTGCCACTGAATTTCAGACCCCAAAGCACAAGTCCCAGAATGTCCTCATTTGTGACGGTGCATGGTCGGCCGGTTGTTTTCAGCGCTGTCCTGTATGGACTTCCGAAAAACAGCTTAGCTTGTTCTTCTGTGAATGGCGGCAAGAGGACTTCGAAAAATACATTCCGATCGACGTTTGACGCAACGAGGAAGTCTGAAGATGATCCACATGAAAATAGTTGTCTCCATGCTGTTGTCTTGTCAGATTGTAACGGACGATGTAACGCAGCCCGTTGAAAGCGTGGTTGTTGCGAACGATTATTACGCTGCAGATACTCTGCAGACTTCGCAACGATAGCTACAGTTGCGGCGCAGACTGATATAGAAACTACGATTGCAATGCCGTCTTCATCCATCTCCATTGACGGGGGTGCGAGAAGGAGCGATTTTGACGTTATCGCCTTAACGAAGGGCAGGTCATGAGTTGACGTCCCCAAACTTTCAGCAAAATTACAGTCAACAATCCAATAAATGGGAAGTTCAACGTTTATAAATCTGGAGTAGACACCCATCGCCATCTTTTAGATGCTTCTGCTATTGCTAGATTTCTGGCCTCTCATTGCCCGAAAAATATTTAGCAGTAGCTTTTTTTAGTTTCTGAATGCACCCAGTGTCAGGGTAAAGGGGTACCGACATGTTCATACTGTAGCAGATTCCCCTTCTTCTGCTAATCCGATGTCTATACACGGACGGTCTCGTCGAATCCTGTTACCTAAAACTACCCACATGCACCATCCTAATTCGCGTCTTCATCTCGGTCCAGCAACGCCGTTGTCCGGTTTCGTTTTCATCTGACTCTTCTTCTCAGTGATAACCCATCTATCACTGTCACAATGGCTGCCGATGCCACAACCGCTTCGTTTGTGCTTTGAAAACGTTTAAAATTTAAAAACTAACTTCATTTATTACGAAAGTTATGCATTTTTCATATTTTATCTAAGAGATATTTTGCCCATGATACACCAGTGAGGTGGTTCAAGTGCCGCTTGAATTTGAATCAACCACCTTGGCCGTACATGTGACTCACTAACTACTACTTTGGATGACTATGATTAACCGACTTGTCAACTGTCCAAATATGTTGCTAACACCCACACTAATCGTTGAATACCACACCATACTCACAGTTATGGCAGGGTTTGCAAGAAATTGGGACAATATCTTCTCTAGAAAAGAACGCGCAAACTGTTCCGAAATTGTTTACACTAAAATACTTTTCCAGTAATTTCGGAGGGGAAAACTACAGAATACACTGAAAAATGTCTACACGCTACCAATTAATGACTACTGTAGCTTTTAAATTATGTTCCGGATATTAACAGTCATTAAAATCTCCGATGTTTTGAGCATACAGCGGGAAAAAGTCGATAACTTGGAAAATTGAAAAGAGGAGGTTGTAGGGAAAACTGTGATACCTGACGAAATGGAGTTACAACACCCAGTTACTGGATTTAATTTTATGACTTGAATAATGTTAGTGGGATATTAACTGATGCTGTACTTGGCAAGTAGCATGTGAGTGGCACAAAATCTATGACCTCTATCGGGGGGTGACCTCAGCCGATTTTAAATAAATATATAGGTGAAGAACGGTGATGAGTTGTTGTAACTGTACAGAAAATGTTAAGGTAATCGCGGTAATGGTTCGCAGTGTAGAGAAGGAGTGCCTCGATTTCGGTGTGACGAAGATGTGCTTCTAACTGAATGTTGGTTGACATGGGAATCACAAAAATTGTGTTACCGGGAAAAACTGTAATCCTTGAAAGGCGCTAAACCAATAGGGAGGCATGGTGTGGCAATGTAAGAAAAGAAAAGATGTTTGTCTGAAGGCTATAGTAATGATAAGAGATGCGTGACTTTGCGTAAGGTAACCGTCAAATAAGATAAGGCAGGTGTAATAGTTACAGTGTTCGTATAAATAACGGTACACACCTTGGGAACGGGGCTAAGAATTGAGAACGTGGATCATTATGAGACTAGAGAAAATGTAGAATAGTATATATAATTGTATCTACAAGAAAGAACGTGTATAGCCCTCCGTGTAATGACGAAGTGAAAAAGGGGGAGAGACGAAATAGGACCGGTCAAGTTCAGTAATGAATACAATAGTTGTAGCTATACATAGATATGCTTAAATGGTGACTGAAACCTTGTTACCGAGCGTGGAGGATGAAAGGACGGGAAAAATCATCCATCAACGAAGAAGAATTGAAACAATATTGAAAAAAACAAGTATAGTCCTGTTTAAAACTTCCTATTGTCCAACCTAACGTGGTTGACATATTGGGACTGTCACTATAGTTGTGACAACTACTGTGAAACTGTGTGGGAAAACAGGGACACACGAAAAACGCAAGGTAGACTGTGGATGTTTGTAAAAACATTGTGGTCCCTTCATTCCGATTATATTGCAATCGTGGCAACCAATCAATTCAAGAGGACAGAAGAACGTAATAGATTTCTCAGAAACGGAGGTGACGCGATAAATCAAAAACCCCCACACTTCGGTGTGTTTGAAAGAAAAAAATCGAATGGTAAGTAGCATTCAAAAGTGGGACGGGCGATCTGAAAATGTTTGGAAACGACGAAAATGTGCATTTAATAGGATGGAGCACGGAACTATCACTAACCTCCCCATTCTTCCTTGTACACACTTGTTCAAAAATGGATTCTGTTATAACATGTGAAACTACTGATAACGGCGATGAAATAGTTATCAACATGGATATACTGATTGATTGTAAACAGGTATGGAAAAAAGAATTTTCTGCTAAAGTCCGAAAACTTTTTCAATCTACCGAAATCACCCGTTTCACATTCACCAACCTTACTGTGAAGTTACAAACATACGGGTCACTGCGGGAGATACCACTGAAATGCAAAAAGGCACTTGTCAAAGCCATGGATGTATGTACCCGAAGAGTGGCAATGCTTATTTTCCCGCGTGATAGCGAAGGCCTCTAGAAAGCGCTGTCATCCGAGAAGTGTACCGGGAATGCCATTGTGGACGATATGTTAAAGGCGTTACTGAAGGAATCAAAAAGAAGTGTTGAAAAACGCGAGTTACGAGCGTGTCTCTTTGTACATCTTCCTGGTGTTGAGGTACAGAAGGGACGAACGAGTAGCATAAGCGGTGATGGTGAAGACGATATGTTCGATGATGAGCCCATATCAGAGGAAGAGGGTGTAGGCGATGTTGAAAATGAGTAAGGAAATGGAAGTATGATTATGGGTAATCTTGAGGGGGGAGGCTGGGAGTATAAAAGCGGTAATGGAAATGGTGATGCGGAAGGATTGTAGAAAATGAAACCAAGCGGGGAGTTCTGTATTGCAGGAAAAAAGTGCGGGAAGACTGGTTGGATTTAATTAACAATGGTGTGATTGTAAAATCGCGAAGGAAAAGATCTTGGTTCACAAAAGAAGAAATAGATCAGGCTGTAATGTTCATGCTGCGACTGGACAATGTACAATAAATGTGCTGTGGGACAAAAAGGGTGAGGTTGAACGGGGAAATTCGAAAAATTCCAGCAGTCTTCAGAATACTTTGCATGGAGAGTAAGTGGCGAAAATATGTGCAAGAAGAGACTGGAATTTCTAATACACGAAAATTTGGGCGATCTTTATTTATGCAAGTGTTGAAAGCGATAACGAAGGGAAATGTAAAAAGCAGAGCATGCGTTGATTAAATTCTCAATGCGCTAGTAAATGAAAATTTGGTAAATATGAGAAACTTAGTTGAAAGGTAAATAGTTGGTACCGTGAAACAGCGCCACTACCTCACAAAGTTGGATGGTGTCAGGGATTTCTTGAAATATAATTATATATCCCATATATCGTCCGAAGATGACGATCCTATTCACAACGTTAATTTTGCATTATTAGACGGTGTTAGTTCATTGCATAAAAGGGTTAGATGCATGGAATGTTTATCAGTATTTGCAGTACTCGAAGAAATAAGGGGTGATATTGTTAAAAAAAGATGAACTGGATGTAGTAATTGATGAGAGTAAGAACAAAATAAAGCTGTACATGGGTCGCGTACAAAGATCGTTGGTACAAACGAAAAGAATTGGAGACATAATGACAGACGTGAAAAATAGAAGTGCTGGTACTGCTTGTGTATGTTTTATGGATTATAAGATGAAGTTAGAACCAGTGCGACACCGGGAATCCACAGCACAATTCTTTGGGAAACGCGGTATGTAGTGGCATGAGACAGGTGTGTTTTATAGGGCAACAAATGAGGAGGAGGAGGAAAAAAGCGAAGGGAGGCAGATAGATCGAAATTGAAAAAAAGAAATCGTCGAAATTTACAAAAGAAGAGCAGTGAGAAAGATGAAGTAGATAGTTGTGTTTTAGAAAGGGGTGTGAAAACGAAGGACCAGCTACAGATGTTCTTCGTTGATCACATTTTTAAAAATAACACAACCCAAGACTGAATTGAAGCAGCCAGTATTTCCGAGGCACTCCTTTACCGAATACGACATGAACTACCATTTTGTAAAAAGATGTGGGTAGTTTCAAACAATGCCCGTTGTTATAAGAATTATATGTTTGGCCAGATTTCGACACGCATCTGTAAGAGGCAGCAATTTAATTTGAAGGGAATAATTCATCTTGCGGCACAGGATGGAAAAACATGGTTGACGCGCACTTTGACATAGCGAAAAGGCATCTCATGCGTTTCGTAAATGAAAGACAACTAAAAGTCATTGTTACTGAAGATGTGATTGAAGCGCTCAAATTTGATAAAGGGTTACCTAACAAAGAGATTGAGCTTATTAAAATAAATCGGAATCATGAAGTGTTACAAAATTGGTTAAGAGAAAAAAAAAACTAGCTCCACTTGGAAATGTGGGGGAAATAGATATTGACAAAAAGGTAAACGGGGATTGGTATGAAAATGTGTATCAATACTCGAGATCGTGATATAGCAAGTTTATATTCAGTGCCTATAAAAGTGAGGCGGTGACTGGTGAAATGGATGGGAGTCCAGCGATTAACCTGTCTGTTGAAGAAAGGGAGAGCGATTTGGATAAAGAAGAAGCTGTGCGGCTGGAGTATGTCATGCAACATCCAAAAAATAATAGAAATGAAGAGAGGTCTAATGACAATGCAGTGGGTGATTTTTCGGGCGGTTCGGCGAATAGGACGCATGTGGTAGCTTGCTTGAGGCATGTGAAAAATAGATTCAACTCACCTACTGACTGTAGTATCTTCACTGGTTTGGAAACTGGAGTTAGTATTGTATATATGAATACTATTCATTATTTGAAACGCCGTCACGTGATTAATGAAATGACAGACGCAGCAGATGAAGCTACAGAAATGGAGCTGGTACAAGACGATAGGTACCGTAATGACAGTACCAACAATTCTGAAACAAATACAACCGCTCATGGTGATGAGGACGTGGAAATGGCAGGCGACGCGATTGCTGAACTGTATGCGCATGAGGGGTTGAATGATGATATAGAACAAGCTGGTATGGAGCCAGAAAGTATTGAAGATGGAAGTAGGAAAGGTTGGAAGAAAAATGAAACATTTACATGTGAAAAATGTTTAAGACGATACAGGTCGAGGGATAGAAGAGATGCCCATTACGTGAGATGCGAAAAGGCGATGGACGATAATTCCTCATTGACTAAGGCAGTAGATAGTGCGTGTAGTGCGATATATAAGAAAGAGGTGATTGATATTTACACGAGAGCAGACTCGAATCCAGTATTAAAAGATGTCACGGTTGACTCCGTTTTGATGAATGTTATCTGGACGGGTGGGTGGGCGTGTAAGCCAAAGAGGGGATGTGCCATGAGAATTTTCACTATCAAAAAGTACGAGGAGAAAATAAAGTCGTGGTTCGAATCGGAACGACAGATCCCGGAAAAAGATGAGTGCCGCTATGATGAGAAAGGCGCTGCAAATAGCGGACCCATCCCAATAAATTCTACCATCTGAGCAGCAGATTGCAGCCAAAATTTTAACGTTGTATTGTAAGTTGAAACAACTTAATAACGTTGTATGGAATTCATGTCCTCTTGTTTTCAAGAAGGAGGACGACGGCTATGATAATGGTTGTGGTTTAGAGACGTCCCCGCTGGAGTCCACGGATGACATGGCAGAAACAATGAATGTAGGCGGAAAGGAGGATGGAACACATAAAGATGTAGATGAAGGTGATGTGGGGGGTTGTGGTTCTACCCCTAAGTATGAGACAAGTCGTAAGGTGAAGAACAAGTTGTATTCAGATATCGTAACGCGGATTTTAGTTGAAAACAATACAATTTCACCTCGTCTAGTCCGTTCTATGTTGATGGAAAGAATTTCTTATCAAGAAAAAACCATTCAAAATGATTTTCCAACTGTGACTCAGATAAGACAAAAAGTTGGCAACCTTAAGAAAAAGCCTAAAGACGGAATAGTATGCTGATATGTGTGACATAACACGTATAGAGTCTAGGAGGCATGCTATGTAGGGTCATATATATATGTAATCAAGTCGTATTACAGGGTATTACTGTTTTCGACAGGCTTTTTAACGAAACCGTGAACGTTTCCAATTATTGGAAACCCCGTTTGTGTTCTTCAAATGTAAATACGTTCTGCTTTACTTCTGTTTTGTATGAATTAGCTTGTTTATAGGCTATGTATATCTATTAAACAAATACGGCATTGTTTTTGCAACTGTCCTCCGCTTCCTCTCTATCATAATGAACACCATTGTTATGATCATCAACATTATGATGATCATCACTCTATGATCATCATTGTTATGTACAAGTATAAGAAATAACCTTACCATTTGATTACCGTATGAGAAATTAGTATGTGAACCAGATCCATCAATATTAACACTTACATAATCAAGTACGTTACGATCAACGAATGAAGAATCTGCATTAGCAGGGTATTCACCCCGTACGGCATGTGATAAATGATCAGTTGTGAATGCTGCGACAGTTGCATGATAGCCTCGTATTTCGTAACAGGGATGCAATGATCTTTGGAGGAACGACATGTATATGTGAAAAGGGATCTAAATAGACAATCCCTTGGAACAAAATTGTTAACGGCTGTGGTTCTAAAATATCTACAGTTCGTTTCAAAATTTTTCAACGAATGATTTACGGCAACCATTGGCAGAATAGTATATGTAGAATGATTCTAAACGCATATTAGGTATTAATCAATACGTGGAAGAGACGTGCTCCCTGCTCACACAACTATACTTGTAATTAAATAAACCATAGAAATACAATGTATGTACCCGGTGGTAAACAAAACGAAAACGTAAACACAGTACCTTGTAATAACGTGTTGAATAAAGTAGATGAAAGTCGTTGAGATTGTGAAAAGTCAAATGAAATTGTAGAAGTTGGTGTTGGATTTAATTGCTTCGCACCTGTTGGAAGTGTTAAAGTTGTACTACATATAGCAATATTATTATTGACATCGTCAAGAAATATACTGTCTGCTGATGGAGAAGCGGCAGCTGAAGGTGGTGATGTAGGAATTTCAGAAGGTACAGATGAAGGTACATTTGATGGAGCTGGTGAAGGCAGTGGTGAAACTACTTGACGTATACTGGATGTTGAAACGGTAGGACTTGAAGATTATAAATCTGTGGTACCATCACAAGAGAACGGAACTGTTTCATCAACTTTCGCGTTCACAATCAGGAGAATCAACTAGTTTGATTGAAATTTCAAACCTATTTGAAATATATATATTTGAAATATATATATATATATATATATATATATATATATATATATATGTATATGTATACATGTTATGGAAGGAATGAAATATTCTATTTATTTTCGTATATCATTACTCGTTCGAAGAGATGGTGGGTCACAACCGCTCAACAATAATAATTTTTAGGTCCGCTGGTCGATGACTGGGTGTACGGCTAGATGTTCTGAGTGCTGCTATTAAATTAGTATGCGGATTAGTTGCCCTCTTACTGATAATATTGCTGATGATTCTGATGAATTTGATGATGATGATGATAATGAAGGTGTAGAGGTATTAGGCTTCGTGCTGTTTTATAGCATTTCATGACTTACACCCCCAAGTGAGCGAAATTAGAAATTCAGTCCAGTTTCTCTGAGTCATCTTGGGTGGTGAATGTGTTATGAAGAATGTGTGGCTCAGTTTCGGTCCTGTAGTTGCAATTCACACTTGCGCCTCCAAGTGAGCGAAATAAGCAATTCAGTCCAGTTCCCCTGAGCCATCTTGGGTGGTGAATGTGTTATGAAGAATGTGTGCCTCGGTTGCTGTCATTGCAATTCACACGTTTATGTTGCTCG
>JAULBU010027132.1:0-17464 GCA_032358235.1 Odonthalia washingtoniensis
GACAGGCTGTACTTTGCGCATCCATCCACTTATCCATAACACAGTCCTTCGACAATCTTGCATGCTTTTTGTGGCATTCTGGTCCCCTGGCACAGCAGGCAGCAGAGTTGAACGTGTCCGGACTCAAACGACCGTAATAACCCAAAGAGACCTCAAAGAGAATTGAGACAAAGACGATAAAAGATAGTTGACCCATGTTAAGAAAGATTAGCAAGAAAGAGAACTTTCCTAGACAGAGGGATAAGTGGGGAAACAAAATGAAAATAGGTGAGAACAAGGAATGCTTCTGAAATGCTTCAAACCTGTTAAAAGAAATAAAGAATTGCTGGTAAAATGCAGAATAGAGAGGTCGAGAGTTTGGGAAGATGTGAGAAGGAGCAGATGGAGTCAAGTAACAGAGGACGATGAAGTATTTATAGTCTTTCATGATGGCCGATTGTCACGGTGGAATAGGAGTCTTTCCCCTTTGCTCATGATGTCCCGACTAAGTTTGAATTGTAGGGATGACTGTTTTCGTTTCATTTCAAGACAGAGCGCGTTTGGTGATTGTATATGAGAAGCGAAACGACAATAAAGGCAGAATTTTAAAGACCTTCAAAATCATTCAACGTGAATGAACTGGGTAGTTTTCTCATGCCTCCAAACGTCTTAGTGTCGTCAAAGATGAGGAAATGTTTCCAGCGAGAATTGGCGGGTACGTTCGGATCATGTTTTGATCGGTTAAATAAAAGTAAACGTGTCGTAAAATAATTGGATTAGGAGATAGACTGTCGCTGTTGATGTTTATCACAAACGTCAAAAGAGAATGAGAAAAGTTTGAGCAGGATACGAAGTACCCAAGATCATTGATTACATTATGTAACAGGAAAATGGAAGCAATTGCAGAGATATGAGAGACACATTTGACGTGCGAAAGTGGTTGTAGTTTGCTGGTAACGTTAGGATTGCCATGTTTCTCGATGGCTTGTTTCACAATTGCTAGAAAATCAAAACAGATATAAAACTCACAACAGCCGGGAAAAAAAACAGAACGAAGACAACCTGTTGACAAGCATAGCTGAAAGACATGACAATGTCATTGCATCAATAGCTTGGAACAAAACGGATATCGAATGCAGCTGCCTGTCCTTTGATGATTTGAAACCCTCGAGACAGTATTGAATAAAGCTCCGTAAATGGTGTTTATATTTTGTTGTTAAACTTGTCCGTTTTGTGTCTGTTTTCCCCGAAAGTTTTGGACCAATAAATAAATGGATCTGCAAAAGAAATAAAATGTTCGCGCCACTTCTATTTGTTAAAGAGGATCAAACCTTTCAACGGATCTGTAAATAAAATGCACTCAACTTCAAGCTCCTGTGAAACAGCTTTAAAATATGCAAAAAAGTATTTCAAGCCCTTTCTCAAAACAGTATAATTGTGTTCATCATCACGCCATTCTCCAATCGACCATTACATCTCCAGTGACACAAACGCCAGAACTGCAGGACTGACAAACACCATCGCAATCCTCAGTTGTTGTCATCACGAAAATGTCATCTTCAATCAATAATTCTATCAATGAACACTATCTATCGACATCTTCGTCGTCGCTTGCAGCCCGCTTTTTTCATGCCTACCCGAGAATGACATCACGTCAACCATTTTCGCCACAATCCGCGTCCGCCTACACTCGTACAGTCTTCATACTCGCCATTCCGTACTTTATCGTCGCAGCAATCCTTGTCATCATACTCTCTATATTTATTCTTACTGTCTACTTGCGCAACCGAAAAAGAAGTGCATCACAATCAGTATATGATATTTTTTCTTCACTCGAGGAATCACGTCCTTCAAAAGCGCTTCAGACTTCCTCGTCAATCACCTCCACCAACACGACCAAAACCGTTAGAAATTCAACCACCAATAAAAATTCCGCTGTCAAAGACGTCACCATCAACCAAGACCAAAATGAATGTTCACTTACAGACATCGCCTTTTTACCTTTTTGCGCTCTTCTCTGTACAGCATTGACCACCACAATCGCCCTAACTGCCTTCTCTGCATTGTGTGATGTTACATCTGCTATCGCTGATGCTTCCACCATCCTTTCTTCTGCCATTTCTTCTGTTACTACAGAGTTACTGTTCCCAGCTTCCATCATGCTTCGATATATAAACCTTGCAAATGAAGTGACTGTCGCACACTCTAGTGATCCAGAGACATTAATACCATTCGCACCAGATATTAACCTGTTAACTGAGCAAACATTTGCCTTTCGCAGTCTGTACTCTCATGCACATGACGTTAAGACTGACCTTGGAATATTGCAATCTTTATTCATTTTCCAACTTTCGCCCCCACCACTTGCAGTCATTGCTGGTCTTTCTGTCATTTTCGTGCTTGCAATGTTGACTATTACTCTAATTTCTGATATGTATCAAGTATGTGATTTCTCACGGCGTCAACGTCAAAGATTGATGGTCATGATTTTTTTTATTTTCCCAATTCTTGCAACATGGAGTCTTGCTGCAATTTCCACGTCGATTGCTGCAGCATCTGGTATGATTTAATGTTCTTTTTCCTTCATCTTAGAGAAATCCAAAAACTTATTTTCTTCTATATCCACAAAACATGAACTTACACAATTCCCTTCCTCCCCCCACCCCCCCCCCGTTTATGATTCTTTTTATTTCCTACTTCTTTTGTCACATCTCTCCTTTCTTCAATCCAAATCGCATGCATACTGATATATATATTATATATATATATATATATATATTTACCAAATTTAATCAAGCAAAACAAACAAAAGGAGACTTCTGCGATTCGTTATTTCATTTTCAGACGGTAATGGAAACGCCGACATCAAAATACTTTCTCTCCGATAATCGTTCATCTCTGAAAGACGATTTTTTCACATTGTCATCTCTTCGCTGCGGTCAACACAACGACACACTAGAAGAGGCACAAAATTTCCTTAACTCAACTAAAGATCTCCCGACGTTTCCCAGCACGCTGGATTTTCTAACCAATTCAACGGTTCACTCATCCGAGTGGCCAGATGCTGTCACCCACATGCAGTCCAAAATCAGTAAGTACGTGACATGTGCAACATCCAAACGTATGGTATCTAATCTTCTTGATTCCGTATGTGGTACTAGTCAAAAAAGCGTGTCATTATCGTCTGCTCTAGGATGCGTCTGGGTGTCCGCTTGCGGTAGTTCATTATTGGTGTGTGTGTTTATCGTAATGTACCTTGTGCGACAACCGACGACAGAGCATGTTTGCTCAACTGCATTGATGAATATGTACGGTGGATTTTTCGCCACAAAAACTGATTTTGAACAGGATATGAATGGAGAAGATGATAATCATGATGATGCTGGTAAGGTTGAAGTGGAAGAAAATAAAGAGTATATTGATAGGAGTACAGAGATCATTGGAGTACAAGGGGAGGGACTAAGGGCGTGGTGTGCGGATACTGACATTTCCTCATCAGTTCCGTCAAGTGGCGCCCCGTCAAGTGGTGTACTCAGGGAGTTATCTCCACCCCTACGCACATTTGCATGGTGATTTGGAGATTCCCAGATCAACGTCTCACAGAATATTGAAATAGAGAATTTCACACGCACAACAATTAACAACCCTGAAAGGAGCATTGCAGGTAAATTCCATGAAAGGAAATTCTTTGAAAAGGAGTTACATATCACATCGGTCTAAAAGGAAATATCTTAAATCTTGTAAAGTATATCTAGTAATGGCCAAAATTATAGAAGCTCCATGCTCTCCAAGAAGACAGAAAAGAAAGACAGGATCGAGAATAGAAAACAAAAAAAACTTTACAAACGTGAATCTCTTTTTCTAGTTTGAAGTAACGTTGCAAAGTTGCTTTGCACATTCAGTAAATGCTTCAACCTGGTTGGTACATGCCAATACATTCTTTGAAGCATGGTCTGAATAACATGAAAAGACAGCTGCGCGAAGAGATTCACAAGGTTTAGGTTGATCGTTGGCTGTTGCAGCAATCGGCATATTCAATTTGGATAATTGATCATCCAGTTTAGCGGCAGCTTCTTCTAATGTCATGTGCGCAGTTTCTTCACGTTCTTGTGCTTGTTTCACTGTTTCGTCCTTTAACGACTGTAACATAGTCATTTTTTCTCGTCGTCCTTCTTTACGTACCTGTTTATATAAATTGAAGTCCAAACCAAAAGTATTAAGCAATCGAGAAGATTAGATATTTTGTTGATAAGTACGAAGAAAAAAAGAATGTTTTGATGGTGTTGTAATGTAGTTTACTGACGTACCGCTTCGACAAGTAGTGCTTCACGTTGTGTGCGAGGTTCAATAGAACCGGGCTCTACAACACGACCTGAAAGGACGTGAAAAAGACGTTGGGATACCTGAAGGTAGAAAAAATTGACGAAGAGAAAAACAAAATGTTAGAGAGACTATTTTATAGCTCGTGAGGTCGGTAATGGTTGCTGTCGGCTTGGATTAATCTAGTGAAACGCTTGAGTTGCATTGACTTACGCGGATGGCGAAAGTGTCGGGATCTAACTCCTCAGCCATGTTTCAGCAGTGATGCGCTCAGATGAAATCCGACGTAGGTGCGATGACGATGATAACGAGCGTTTCTCAGATGCACAATGGGATGTTGCGGATGATGCAGTATTGGTCAAGACGTTGTGATGAAGCAGGCGAAATCTGTAGATCTGTTCGGATTCCAGAAAACTACGAAATTTTCAAAATTTTCAGATTTTTAATTTTTAACTTTTCCAACTCAATCGTTACAAATCGCCATCCAAGCCGTTTATACAAAGGACGGTTAAGAAAACAATCTGTCGACATTAAAAGAACCATAACAACCTAAAATGAGTACCCGCCTTCCGCCAGAAGTGAACCGCATTCTGTTCGTCAAGTACGTTTCAGATAAAAATTGTCCAATCGAACCTACATGAAGCTGTTGTTCGTCTTGCATGTCATTTGTTCTACCTTTGTCGAGAAAACTAACATTTTATCCCCTCCTGTTTTTGATTATCTGTCTTGTCAGGAGTTTACCGTACAAGATTACTGCAGAGGATATGTACGACATATTTGGGAAGTACGGCGCTATTCGTCAGATCCGACTCGGTTCGACCAATGCGACTCGAGGAACTGCCTACGTAGTCTATGATGACATCCATGACGCGAAGAATGCATTCGTCAGCCTTAACGGTTTCCAAGTTGCAGGCCGTTACCTAGTGGTAAGTTTAAAACACAAGCTTGGAAGGATAAAAAGAGATACAGCACTATACAACAGGCTTCAAGCCTTCAAGTAATTATATCTTTGTGAACTGACTCTCTCCTATTTTTTTATTCTTTTGGTTAATAATTTTTCTGTATTTTAATCTATCATAGGTGTTCTACCATCAACAGAAAAGGGTGGTCAGCAAGAAGTAATGAACATCTTTCTAATTTACCACCAAAAAAACTTATTCATGTTATTTTTATTATTATTAATCGACACCTCTCCGACACCTCTCAAATATGTGGAGCAGGTGTAACTGCTGTGATTTGTGCGATGCCGTTTTCTACATGTATTCTATCATCAACTAAAAGCTGGACAGCTTCTGGAAGAGCTTTTTTCTCTTCTTCAAACACTCTAGCTGCAAGGTCATCAACCGTATCAGTATCTAACACATGCACTGCTTTCTGTATCATTATCGGTCCATGATCATATTCATTATCTGCCAAATGCACCGTACATCCTGAAATTTTAGCACCGAAAGAAATCTATTAACCGAATGAAACAATAAAAAAAAAAAACGTCAGAACAGGGAACAAGTCAAAAAAAAAAAAAAAAGATAGGAAACAGTTTTTTAAAAAAAGGGGATATATATATACGTACCACTGCTTGATGAACTCGCGTACCATAATAACCTTTTCCACAAAAAGAGGGAATGAGACTTGGGTGAATATTAATAACTTTACCAGTGTAGCGTTGAGGAATATGATAAAAATGCATCCATCCAGCCATGATAACAAAATCAACATGAAATTCATCTAAAACATTTGATACAGCATTACTGAATATCATAACATCTTTATCATAATCAACAGGACGAACGACACGAGAAGAAATACCGTGACGTTCAACTCTATTAATAGCACCTGAAGTTGATTTACTTGCTACTAACACGACGATTTCACAACGTGTTAGTGAACCGTGTGCAATTTTCTCGCATAGATTTTCAACAGAACGTCCACTTCCGGACGCAAGAACACCTAGACGTTTCAGAGAGGACGAATTTTTATTCATGGTGGAATTCATCATGGAGATAGTGTTGTAATAATGATGATGGACATGGTTGTATGTTCGGTTGTTGACGGTGACGACTGGTTGATGATGACGCAGACGTCGTGTTACAAGTGGAGTACGAGTGAAGGATGAAGAACAGGAATTCCCATTTTTCTTTCCAGATATGTTGATCGGGGCTATTGTGACGAAAGCACTCATTGTTTACGAACTGGACAGAATGTGTCAACTTTGAAATGAATACGTACGTTTATAGTGGTTTATAGTGGGAATAAATTGAGACGTTGGTGCGAACACAGTTATTGTTTAGATCCGGTAGTTGATTTTGGTGGCAGTGCTTGATCCCAGAATTGACGATATTTTTTACTTAAATTTTAGGCCGTTTGTTTTGGTCAGGTTTGATCCATAAAATAGACGTTGCGTAAATTTTATTCAAGTCCATTGATTTTCGCGTTAATTGCATTGACTTTTCATTTGAAATTTCCCTATATTCAATATTCAAAGTATATATTGATAAAATTTTGTCATCATCACCACAACTTTTAGTACGCCACCGCCGTCAACCCCCCCCACCCTCACCTTTATCTCTTCATCAACACCACCATTGGGAACAGCGAATAGTTACGTTTCCATTTGATTGATTGCTTGGAGTGATTGGCGAAACGTGAAAGCCGAAGGTATGCCAAGGAACCAATCAGGTGGCGAAAGACCTGCTAAAAAGAGTAAAGTCGTCATCGATGAATTCATCTCCCTGAATCCAAAACTCAACCCAGAACTGCCTCCAAATGCGGTGACATCGTTTCCATGTCTGGCGTCATTTCGTGGATCGTCTGCGCCGAAGAAAGTTGAAAAGATGAAACTTTCATTGAAGAAACGTCGATATATTGAATCGACTGAGAATGAAAATGAGAATCAAGATCAAGAAATTGAACAAGATAGAACGACTGAATTATTTGCAGATGGTGTACAAAGTGGTGGTCGTTTATGGCATGGACAACCTGGATTTCATGAAATGTATAGTGATTATTTAATAGGAATACGTAATAAACGTACTGGAAAAATGAAAGTGATTCAAGTAGGTGCATTATACAGTATGAGACCTTATACAACACATCAAACTGGTCATCAAAATAATAATAGTGATGATGAAAATGGAAATAAAAATGTATTGGATAATTCTTCTTCTGATGATGATGATGATGGTGATGATGTTAAAGGGAAATCAGCAGAAGAAATTAGACAATCAAAATATAGAGAAAAAAGAATGGAATTATTATCTGCATTTGGTGGTAAGAAATCAATAAATACTATGAAAAGAAATGCAAGAAATGCAATTACAGATGATAAAGTTGATGAACAAACTGGTAAAAGTATCAATGAAGCTGCTAAAAACATGATTAAAAAAGATGCAAAACAGGGTATTCATCATAAAAAAAGTGATAAAACTACTGAATCATCAGCACCTCCTCATGATAATCTGGCTACTAAACCACATGAAGCATATCCTCTTATCGGTTTACTTTCACCACAGGAATTTGTTGCACTCGAAGAAAGTGTTACATTACTCATTGACAGTATACAAGACAGTAATAATGAAGATGAAAAAGAAGATGAAGATGAAGATGAAGATGAAGATGACGATGAAGATGACGATGACGATGACGATGAAGATGAAGATGAAGATGAAGATGAAGATGAAGATGAAAATGAAAATGAAGATGAAGATGATGAAGATGGTATGGATATTAATAGTGAAGGAGATGTTAAATCATTGGAAAAACAAACAAATAGTAATGGTAATGGTAATGGTAATAATAATAATAATAATAATAATAATAATAATAATAATAATAATATAGGCTTAGAAAATCCAGGTTGGCATCCATTAGTATGGAATATTCTTTCAAGTAAATTATATCTACTTTCAGCAGGATCAACATCAAATATGGTTTTAAGTGAAGAAGATAAGATTGAAATGTCATGTGCTATGAATTTACATTATATCATCACACTTGCAAACAGTAATAGAACGTTAAAGGAACGTAGTCGTCGAGAACTTGCAGAAAATATGGCTGTGAATGAAAATGTTTTGTCGATAATCCTTGGGCGATTTACGGTAATTCAAAAGGAATATGGACGGCCTGATTGTCGTGTAAAAACAGTTGAGAGTTGTATTTTTATGAGAAAGCATGCGATTTTAATGTGGCTTTATGCGAATGGATTCCATAAAAATTGTGCAAAGATCGATGAGCTCGCAGATGCATTAGGTGTGAATATTAAAACTCTGCTGGTTGATGCTGTTGCTATCGGATGTAAAGTCCGTAAACAAAGAGGTCTTAATGGTCCTGAAGCTTATCGACTTACTCTACCTTTGCCATTAACATTCCCCATTGTGAGAAGCAAGTATTTAAAACGTACACGTCAAAGAATCTAAAAATAAAAAATACATATAATAAAATAAACTTTTTTATTATTATTTTTTGGGTAAACATTTACAAATGTTTTACTGCTACTGCTCTGATGATCCATTGATAGTTATGAGAAGACGTCGTGGACCTCCATGAAAACGATGTTCTAATAACCATATACCTTGCCAGGTTCCAAATGCAAGACCACCATTACATATCGGAATACTCAACGACGTGCTAGTTATACTGGATTTTACATGGCTCGCCATATCATCAGGTCCTTCTTCCGTATGTCGGATTGTCGGACACCCTGGCTCTCCTACATCTGGTACGATTCTATTCAGATGTGTTTCCATATCCGTCAAAACATCAGGATCTGCATTTTCACTAATCGTACTATATATATATATATATATTTGAATTTATAGTCAGTTTCCATTTTTTCCGTTCCGTTTTCCGTTTTTGGGTGTTTTAACTTACAGACTCTGGTGAAGTGGGGAAGCGAATGGACGATGGGTGAGTATATGTAAATTGGGTTATGATGGTTTATGAAGGTGGGTGGGGGAGTGTTAACTTACAGCAGAAGTATGGAGAATAAATATATGACAGAGGCCTATGTGAATTTGAGATAATTGTTTCTGAATCGCTGACGAGATTTCAGAGGTTATCAGATGACAACCTCGGCTACGTTGACTAAGTGTTACCTCTTTCTGTAACCAGATAGGTGTTGCTGTCGTCATTTTTCTGTTTGTTCGGATGTTCTGATTTCTGGGTTTTGGTGAGATTGTGTTGTTGTGATGTGTGAATTTTGAATAAGTTTTTGGTTTGATGCAGCTCAAAAAATAATGAGGTGAACACGTGTACGAAAATGAAAATTGAATTGAATAAACAGTGTTGTATGTATATAAGGGAGTCAGAGGAAGAAATTAGGGAATGTGAGCGCAGGAAACTTAAGAAGAAGAAGAAGAAGAAGAAGATATGTCAGAATTGACGATGATATGTGAAGTACGTGACGATGACAAGAGTATAGGGAAAGAGACATCAACATCATCAAGTACGAGAAATTGGTATGCGAGCGGTAGTAGTGAAAGTAGAGTAAGTAATGAAAGAGAAAGTGGGCGACGGAGAGGAAAAGGTAATGAGAAACGAATCGAAGAATTAACATATTTGTTAGAGGAAGTTATATTAGTTGAAGCTGAAATTAAAGGTAATGTATATATTTTTTAAAAAGGTATATATATATCACATGACATGATATTATATTTAATTTGTTTTTATTTTTAATATTATTGTCTGACACACATATTTTCCGTTGTTTTGGTGATATAATAGCGATTCGCAAATTAAGAGATGATGATAAGAAGACGATTTCAACGTTACGAACTATAGTAATTTGCTTTGTTATATTTCAAATCATAATACTCATATTAATATTTGTAAGGTTTATGTGAGAAATTTTAATTAAATGCGTGCGTGTGTGTATTATTAATAATTTATAGTTCACATGACACCATAACGTTTCTTAGCTTGTTGAAGTAATTCATGATCACGTTGACGACGAGCATCTTCTAAAACAGAATCGGGGTACTTGCCCCAAATCTCTGGTAGAAGCGACGGTATTATAAGACCTTTTGAAAATTTAAAGTGTCAGTTTTTATTTATTTATTTATTTATTTTTTATTGCCAACATCTTGTGCTTGTGTTTGGCGACATACCTAAAGTGCCTGCGACGATAGAAAATGCAACGACAGGATCTTTCGCCCATAGAAGACGGACGGATGATCCCCATGCGGCGCTCATGATGATGATGATATGGTGAGGGATATGATGATGATGATGATGTGATGATGAATAAGGGAAACGGTTGATTGATAAAAGAAGTGAACTGCTTTGAGATTAATTAACCGTTAATTAATTTATAATTTCTCCCTTTTTTTTCTTGTTGTTGAATGATGGACAAAAAACTAAAAATAAAGTCTCAAAAATAAAACAAAACATTAAAAAGTAGAGGCCACAGTAAATAAAAACTTTTAAAAACATTTTGTCGGTTTCATATACTTGCTACTCTTTTTCTATCATCGTGCCTTGCATCTTTTCTTCCGTCCACCACTTGATCATGCTGCTGCTGTTGATGATGCGGCGTGAACCAGGTGAATGACTTGACTTGTTTCAAATCCCTACCTTTCTTTTTGATAAATGCGCGGTTCACTCTCACGTTCGGTAGGAATACCACATCTTTACTCATTCCTTTCTTCACACGCACACTTTTCTGTTGTTGATCGGGCGACGATCCCAATACAATGATCAGAATTACGCAAAGTGTGAATAGCAGGATGACTGCAGATTGTTTGGAGATTGTGTTTCTCGTTTCTAAGATCACTCGAGTGAATTTCTTCCATAGTTTCTTCAAAGTCGCTGTAGTTTCCGGCGACGGCGACGGCGACGGCGACGGTATCGCCGCCGCCGCCGTACCTGTTACTGACCGTCGAGAAGGTTGTTGAGGTGGTATGATTTGAATATTACTGTCAGATTGGGGTTGTGGAGTAAAATGATGTTGTATTAGTGGAATTGTAGAATGTGAAGAAGTGGGTTGCACCGGAGGTTCAATCGGCAGCACCGAAGTGACGACATTATCAGTATTATTATTATGACTATGATTATTATTGGCGACGACAGTAGGGGGGGTTGGTTGAGGTTGAGGTTGAGGCTGAGGTTGAGGTTGAGATTCCTTGTTATGAACAAGGCGTGCTTGGATTGTTTTGAAGAGAGGTTGTTGCTGTTGCTGTTGCTGCTGCTGCTGTGGTGGTAGGAATAACGGTGCATTACATGTGGAGCATTGGAAATGAGTTGCGTGGGATTGCTCGATGCAGGATACGTGTTCGACATGTAAGCAAGGGCGTCGGAGGTGATCGCCTTCGGAACGTAGTGGAAGGTTGCAACTGGCACAGTTCGGAGGCCATTCATATGAATTGTCTTTGAGGAAGTGACGGTATGTGCTGACGATGCAACGGCCGTGGATGGTGCTAATCGAACTGAGACACGAGTCACAAACGAACTCCTGATGTACGAAACAGAACAGTTGAGTTTGGGATTGACAGCTCCCGCATCGTCCCATTTTTTTTTTTTTTTTTGAACCGCTGCGCGACTGCCGACCAGATCATATTCATTACGAACCCACCCACCGTTACCTATTTCATAAATTTTATAAGTAAGTCAGCGACATGACATGTCTGCATTACAGTGGCATTACAGTTCCGTTCCGTTCTGTTCTCTTTTTATTTTAATTAATAATTATTATTTTTACAAACCATCTTTCATTAAGATCATCCGACACGAATCCCTCTCAACTAACAGCTCGGCTTTACATTTCTCACATTTAACTTTCGCTTCCGAATTGAAACCTTTCTGATTCAGCACATCGCCAAACAGAACATGAGTCCTCCTCCCACAGCTCGGACAATCGCCCACCATGATTTCCGCTCTCGGCACAATGATATTCGTTATGATCTTCGCCACAATGAAGATCACCGGGCTTCCGATGATCAGCGAAATCACGGGGTCCACTTTGTGCAACGGCGTCAACTCGAACGCAAAACTCAACCAGGTCAACCCAATCAATATTCCAGCCGGTAAGAACAAGGCCAGCGTACGTTTCTTATCCGGGATCACATCTGAGAATGTGATCTGTCTCTGAATCGAACACCGTGGACCTCTAGCGATAGCGACGATAGACCCTTGTTCGAATAACTTCTTCTTCAAAAGGTCGAATTCCTTATCGTCCATGGTGGCTGTACCTTGTTCGTAGGCACGTGCCGCGTCCAGAAATCGAAATTCATCACGCGATAGTGTCACAACCTCCGATCCTTGCCATGTTAACTCCTCCTTCAACAAATCAAACTCTTCGTTCGATAAGAGCGACTTGCCTCGGAAAAATGATTGCATCGCATCTAAAAACAACGCCTCCTTCTCGCGAAACGATAACTCCAAACGCTTCCCGGAAGATGAGTCAATGGAACAAAACCCAACAATGTTCTCATCTAAAATTACCTCGCGTGGCTCTTCACTCCCATACTGAGACAAGGCCGTGTTGCCGCTGTCAATGTCAACGTCGCTTGTTGGTGTGGGTGTCGATGGCGTTTCAGATGGCTCGGCGGAAGCGCGCGGGGTAACGGTGTGCGGTCTGGCTGAATATTTGCATGGCGTTGGCGCGCATGAATGACGGAAGCTGGGTCGTGTGGTGGTAGTAGTGGAAGTCGGAACGAACGATGATTGCGATGAAATAACTGGTGTGAATGTTGATACAAATGCCATTGTTTTGTTTCAAATGTTTTTTGAGTTTTTGCTGTGTTGGGAGGTTGAAATGAAGAAGTGAAAAGAAAAAAAGGGGTTCAAAAAAAAAATGATGAAAAGAAGGAAAAGAAATTTAGTAAAGCTCAAGGAATATCACAAGACAACCAATGAAATTGCATTCATATTCCCAAAACATCAACGTGGATCACACAATGCGCGCACACGTGTATACTTGGATTGCAATTTTTCACTGTCACGAACATATGCGATGACTCTGGTTTGTGTACGACCAACGTGATTCCTGATTTCTCGACCATCCCTCATAACCGAACTAACGTGCGCTGCACATCTCAACGAACATTTCGTCACCCCTTGCTCCATGGCACATTCCATGGCCATACTTTCAGTAGCCGCACTGCCTTTGATAATTTTGTAAGTTCGGATTGTCTTGTGCCAATCATTGTTGTCACCACCATTTGATTCGTTAACTGGAGGCTTTAAAACTTGCATGCAAAACACCTCCAGTCGATCGTTATCCATAGGTAAATACATCGGTGTTAAAATATCAACGAAATGAGTCGCACACAACGTTATACATTCTTTTTCGACACTCCTATCGCATACTAAATGTTTCACAATCGTCGCCATCAATGACATACCACATTTTAATGACGTTCCCTTCCCGTATTCATCAATTATGTTCAAGCTTCTCTTACAGTCTGCCTTCAACAATGTCGCCATTTGACAAGAGTCCATGAAAAATGACGATTGATTGTGAAGAATTGATTCGAATGACCCCATTCTCACGTTTATCCCTTTAAATATCGGTATGTTTCCATACTTGGCAGGTATGCCGCCGCCGATATGTGCTAGAATCACAATGATCGCAACTTGACTCATATACACCGATTTTCCTGAATAATTAGGACCGGTTATAATGTGCACATCACCTATTTTCATATTTGTGTAATTCCCAATAACTGAAGTCGTGTTGTTTTCAAGTAATGGATGCAACCCATATTCAATCTCAAGTTTAGCGTCAGCATCATTCGACATATCCGGTATCGTCCATGACCTATCTCTACACACCTGTGATAAACCTTGTAAACAATCTAGTTGATATATGATGTCAGACATGGTACATAAAGTTTGTTCGTATGGTATGATTCGTGTCGGTAAATATCTAAACGCTTCATTCTCTAATTCTAAAATCTTAGAATGAATATCACCGATCTTCTCATCTAGTAGTCGACATCGATCGTTTCGAAAATGGTGCTTGTTTCCAACTCGGAATTGATGCTCAAGTCCAAACGATTCAAACACCGAAAACCCATAGTCTCTCACATTTTGTTGTGGTAAAATAATTAAAAATCCGATTTGTTTCTCATATACCATTCGTAACCAAAGTATCTCAGGACATCCTTGCTGTGCTGTTAGTTGTTCGTATTCTTGTTTACCGATTGACGTTAAAAAATGTTCAAGTCCCAAGTAATTCTGTTTCAATTTATCTATTTCATTACTGAATCCTTGTAACACACATAATCTTGATAATTCATTACTTTTCTCAAAATCTACAACAGCATATATCCAACTTACAACTTGTCTTAAATCACTTTCTTTTACATCCTTTAATATTCTTCGTACCAATATCGATTTCTCACTCAATTCTTTATTTTGTTTTACTGTTTCTTTTATACAGTCTATCAAACTTACAAATGATTTGCATGCTTTATATAAACCTTTCCAGTCCGATAATTTACTAGTATTGCATCTTAATTTAACCATTATATGATTAACGTTGGGAATCCCACGTAATGAATCTTGTATACATGTAGTTAAAGATCTATTTGAAGGATCTAAGAAATATTTAACAAGGTATTGACGTTGTTGAATTACATTTATATCCGTAGATGGATATGTTAACCATGAACGTAATAAATGACGTGCAGTTTTTGTTTTTATACGTGTGCTAAGTATACCAAATAATGAATATCCTTCTTTTCCTTTTAAACTCCCATGTCCTAATGGATGCATTTCATCACTAAATACATTTAATAATCTTGCTGTTGTAACTCCTATTTGCATCGTACTTGAATAATCTCGATATGTTATTGTACTTACATGTAGCATATCATCGTTTCTATTATTATTATTATTATTATTATTATTAACTGTTGTTAGTAATCCTTGTTGTGATATGAAATTTAATAATCCACCAACGACACGAATGTATCCAGACTCGTCATGAAATATATGTGACAAATATGATATACGATCACGGGGTGTTAAAGATGATGGCATCCCAGAAAATGATACTAATGAACATTGAGTTTCAGCTTTTTGTAAACTGAAAACATTGTTCGGTACAAAAAATATCGATGATGATTTTTTAGGTAATACTCCATGTACATCACCGCTGATATTACTTTCTGTTTGGATGGCACTTGCTGCAGAGATTCTTGAATTCGAGTTTGAGAATGATTGGATTTGAGATTGCGATTGCGATTGCGATTGCGATTGCGATTGCGATTGCGATTGCGATTGCGATTGCGATTGCGATTGCGATTGGGTTTGGGAATGAGATTCATGTTGCCGAGAAAGCGATTGTGATTGTGTATGAGAATGTACATTTGGATATGATGCGGTTCTGTTTACACTAGACATGTTTGATGGACTAGATGAATGAGTGAGTCTTTGCCGGACAGAACGAGGTTGGTTTTCAACATCACCGATTTCATCATCTTCTTGGTCATTCAATAAAGTTGATTGGCTATTACTGTTTGAGTTTGATGCTGTTGGAATGATAGGTTCATCTTCTCCAAGAGCGGAACAAACAGCGGTGATGAATTTCTGTTTTTTGAAACGATAACTTGAAGGTAGAACAATACCTGGTTTTTCATGTGAGTTAACCACATTTGCGACGCCAGTAAAATGATCATCAGTAATCGGTACTCTAAAACAAAAACAAAAAACAAAAAGGGGACGGGAAGGGGAAGGGTTAGTATGGACAGTGTTGGAAGCAGGGGGAACGGAAAATATATATGTATGGATTATGAACTTACTTAGAGATAAAGATTTGTGATGATGACAGTTCAAAAGAAGCGACGAGAAGATGGTCACGTTCAATAAGACAACATATAATAGCATCTTTTTCTAACAACGCACATTAAATAGAATGTTCATTAAATGAACAGTTAGATATTAAGGTTCGTTTTCTTTTTGGTGAACGAATGGTACGATGATAACGAACCTTGTTCATTCTGATTCCGTTCAGAAGGATGATTGCGTGCTGATGTACCGCGAGATTGAGAGGAAAACGTTCTCCAACGACCTCCTCGGACAACTGTCGCCATGGTTCGGGTCAAGTGGTACACAATGTAAGAGGTATGGGCTGGTTGAAAGACGGGTTGTCAAGATGATGACATTGTAAACAGGAGGGGTGATGTGGGTTTTAAGAACAAATGCAGAAATTCAAACGAAACGAAAGATTGGAAACGATAAAAAAAGAAAAGTAGGTGTACACGAAGCGAAAGATGGATCTCAAGTATGAAAGTTTATGTTTAGGGATATGTGAAAATTGTGTTACTAACGACGTGAAACTGGATTTCTCACCTGTCTTCGAACTTGTCGCTTACCCTTACTGTTTCTTAGAGCAGCGTGTGACAAAACAACGAAAGCAGAGAGTGAAATGAATTGAAATATAGCTGATAAAATACCTGAGCCATATAAAAGAAGAAGAGATACAATGACAAAAATACGATATTTATCCATGACACTAATTCGTTTACCTTGAATGACTATGGGCGTAGGTGGTCTAACGACATAAAAAAACGCAGCCGCGATCCCTCCAACAATTACAACTGATGATACTTGTTTTGGGAAACATATTACGAGCAAGGCACCGATGATATAAACATAATTTGTTTGAAACCGATTCAAATTTAACGATACTCGAGTATTGATTGTGCTCAAGTCGTTCTTTGGTATTGTGAATTCTTGAAAAAAATCACCCCTCCATGCTTTCGCAGGTTCCTCCCAATCGACTTTCCGCAATTCACTCATCAATTCGTTCATTCCTAGGCGTAACCTCGCCTCAAATTGTCGGTATGCACGACTGTTGAATACCATCTTGATCCAAACCTTTGCTGATCACGCGATCTGCTGGATTTCAGAAGATGATGGAGACGATGTGTGAGGACGGCTGCGCTGTGGGGGTGTGCATTGAAGGAGAATATAATTCCAACATTCTTGCCATACCCATGACATGACCATAGTTTAACAAATCAAATTAAATTTCCGAAAACTGCGTCATTAAAATCTGAGAATTCTTTCCACTTCTAAAATTTACAATTTAATTGTAAATTTTAGAAGTGGAAAAAAAGAGTGGACAACGTAAAACTTTTTCCAAAAATGTGGGTTTTGGAAATCCCAAATAACTTTACTATACGAAACATACAGTAATACAGTAGTGAAGTTGATTGATTTATAG
>JAULBU010027143.1:0-38448 GCA_032358235.1 Odonthalia washingtoniensis
ACTGTCTCTATCCCTAACCGTTTGACAAGGGCCGCTAGGCTTGATTGTATCCGTCACTAATAGTTTGACAAGGGATGCTAGACTTGACAGTATTGTCTCTAGTAGTTTCACAAGGCATGTCAGTCAGGAATGTGTCAGTCCCTAATAGATTCTCTACGGATGATAGGCTCCATGATGGGCTCCATTGTCACTTTCCAGAATCTTTTCAATAAGAATTGTGTGCATTTATTAATAAAATGAAGGACGTCTTCAATTCACTTATCCAGTAGTACTGGCAGCTCGCGTTGGATGGTACCTGTAGGGATTTTCAGTCGTTCATCACCCCGGATGGTGTGTTTTCGCCCACGAGAGTGTTCCACAGCACGACGAACGCATTGGTTCAAACTCAAGCCAGTATTAAGGCGGTGTTGGGGGACCTCGAGGAGCACATGATAGTATGGTTGGATGATTTACTGATGTACTCGGAGTCGGAGAAGCCGTTGATTGAAAACTTTGAGTTGTTTTTCAGAAATGTCGAGAATACAACTTAAAGTTGCAGCCTGAAAAGTTTTAGTTGTTTGTATAATCGGTTGTATAGTGCGGCAGAGTGGTCACGGAGCTTGATGTTCGTGTCGATCCAAGGAGCGCCCATGGTTTGAAGGAGATGGAAACACCTATGAAAAGTTCGAACTTCTGCAGTTCGTGTGCGTACTCAATTGGATGCGAACATTCATTCCTTTATTCTCGACGAAAATTGTGCTGTTGCAAAAACTTATGTAAGAAGTGTACTCCAAGAACAAAAGGATACGAACGATGCGAGTGGCAGCCAACGTAGAGCTGGATGAAGTAGGATGGGAGAAGTTGCAGGACGGGTGTCGATTCGACTATGTCGAATCGAAGTGCGTGGACCGGTTTGTGTGACAAAGCCCAGAATAGAAATGAAGATGATGTTGCGGGAGCTTGATAATGATGACAGTAACAAGACGATGATGCTGATGTTGCATGATGGATTGTTGTGAATGTTGTAGCACGTGATGATGATGATGTTGTGGATAAAGTGAGATGAATGATGATGATGTTGCCGATAACGCGAAAATGACGATGAAGATGTTGAGAGACGATGATGCTGAAGATTGAATGATACACGATGATGTTGCGGGATGTGATGAATAATGATGTTGCTTGATGAACAATAGTTCATCAAGCAACATCATTATTCATCACATCCCGATGCGATATTGTCATTATCATATCCCGTAATATCGTCATTTTCCTGATCATCTTTTATTATTCCCATCCCGCAACATCATCATTATGATGATAATTTTGCGGGATGGGAATTATGAAAGATGATCAGGAAAATGACGATTTTACGAGATATGATAATTACAATATCGCATGATGATGATGATGCAACGATTGTGAGAAGGATGATGTTGAGGGATGCGACGATGATAATATTGCATGATGACGATGATGAAGACATGATAGAGAGAATGATGATGTTGCAATATGAATAATGGTGATACTGGTGAGGAGGACAGTGACCATGGTGGTATGAAAACGTGGAGAAGAATTATCTATATAATAAGGGAAGAGCGTAAGAACGCAGTAAATACCGTGTAGGCGGCGAAGATAGCAAGAAAACGCGATTGCATGCGGAAGATGATTGCGAGCGAAGAATTCAAAGAATTCGAGGCAGGGTATACAACTTGAGCGAGTAAACGGAATGCGCAAAAACGGCAAAAACCGAAAATCGCATGACAGTGAATTTCGGCAATGGCCATGAAACGCGGGAGCTTGTATGCAATGCTAAATGTCATACATGTAACGGTACAAGTAGAGTACTGTACTGTCCAGAGCAAGCAGGACGATTCAGGTGACAACAGTACCCGTATGTACTTAGGGAATGCGAAAGAGTGTAACCAGATTGTACTGTACTGAATGACACGACAAGGGACCCATCTACTCGGAATGACGAGGAACCTTACAGTGTCGCGAAAAGGGCACTCTTACAGTGCCATGAAGGAAATATGGTGATACTCTGCCAGACTGGCAAAAACCGGAACAGTGCTATCCTGAATTACTGGGCGACACGTGGGACCTGACAAGAGATAGGAATAGAATAGCTAATTGAAGAATTAGTATCTAATCCCACATAAGTACACGTATTATCACCACCTGGTCTAACCTCAAAAGTAGTATACATATCATCGCCCGATCCAGGACGATTCATTTAATAATCAAAGGTAGACATTAACAAAACCCAGAACCAACATTCGAAACAGAAATTGCACCTAGCCGTCAATACGAGCGGAAGAGGAAACTCAACCCCAACAAGCCCTGAGCAGAATAATCAACGGCGTCAGAAGCAAGTGTGATCCCCAGGCGCCCAACACGCGTACCAGATCGTTCCAGCGGCGAATCCAAGAGCTGAAGGAGAGAACTACCTGTATCTTTGACTCGAATAATCCCCAACGACGAGTAGTCGCGTCAGGATATCGAGTCACCATGCCAGTCGGAGGACCGTGGATACCCAGAATTGCATTTCCCTTTAATCGTAATAAAAGACCAGAGAAACTGACACACTCCAGCCATGCCTACCCATAATCCAAAACATCCAACAATACAATCCCCGAATTGGATCCGGATAATTTAATTCCCTGGATTATGGTCATACAGTTCGAAGCAGACACGCTGCAAAAAACACCTCAAATTGAGGTCATCACATATAATTTTGACCCTGTGCACCATCGCTTCGTCAGTGCACTCACCAGCATCATCATCGAAGTTTTACCGAAGTCGGTCACCTATGCAGTCCTAAAACCAGGAACTGCCATAAATCCGTGCCCCATCACCTCCCGTGTGCAGTGGAACTTGAAAAGAACAAATGAAGCTGACCAAGACACCTTCCAGATGAAAACAGAAAATACATTCATCGCTTCTATCGACAACGCCCAAGAATGTGTCGATACCCACCTCAAGATACGCGGAAAATATCTGTCGCCCGCTATCCGGGCATCGAAAATGAACAAGTAACCATAAAATTTATTATCAAAGGCCTTGATTATCACCCAACATTTGCGTCAATTATTCCATTATACCATTCTGGATTCTTTATATTCTAAAGACAATTCATGAGCTTCAAACAACAATGGAATCACTTACTCAGAACGAATTCCAAACAGCTTCACTAACACCGACCTTCCCATCCACTCCTACCACATCCGCTCCCCCTTCTTATAATCAAGCAAAAACATCTCGACGCCTCCCTATCAAGCTCTGTCACTTTGATGCAGAAAAATCCGGGCGTCCATACGAAGACTCTGACAATGAGTGACGAGATCACGAAAACCCACTCGGTTCAAACTATACTCCTGCTCCAGCATAAAGCACGCCATCATCAAGCTCAATACCGCCCAATCTCCACAGCTGCCCACGCTAGATCTACCATTGCCAACGATCCTGCTGTCCATTACATCGACCAACAATACATTGAACCAGATGATTTTTATATCTCTGAAGACAACGAAACACACCACGGTAAGTCTATATTAGACAGTACGCCACATCTGACGCACACCCATACCCCTGAACTGAACATGCATATTCTAAGCTCACCCCACCACTCCGCCACTGCCATTCCTTCTAAAACCGCGATCACCCACTCCGGAATCCTTCAATCTGCAACCAAAAATAGGCCTGCTTCCACAAAGGGGATCGTGGTCCCTGGAATAACCAACACTCTGTTATCGGTGCACGAACTTGCCAAGACCGAAAAAGTCATCGTTTTCACTAAAACTAATGCCTAACTCATTTCAACAAGCACCATTGACCCGCTTTCATTTCCACCTCCAATAGCCAAATCGCAATCGAAATCCTACATTATGATTCCATATAAACGTCCTCCAAAATCAGATAAACCATCTGTTATGACCATTCACGAAACACAGCCGTCCCTACCCAATACCCCGACATCCTCACATCCATGCAAACACATCACCACCTTCCTATTTCAAACAGATGCTTAAATATTTGGACTATTACAAATGACATTAAGCACATGATAAAGAGATACACCAGCTGAATACCAATCATGTTATCATATGGCACGATCCCAAAAATATGCTAACGGACATCAAGTCTAAAAAGCCCATAAGGCGTACTATGACTTATCGATACAAAGTGGCCACGGATAGATCCATGTCTCACAAGGCTCGATGCGCAGTTAGAGCAGATTTGATGGAACCCAATATCTACTACAATACGGATCACATTAGCGCCTATACAGCAGAGAAAACCTCATTCCGCTTCATCTTCGTGCGTGCACATGCCAAAAGGAAGAAATATGTCACTTTGACATCTCATTCGCCTTCACACACGAGCCTTACGACCCCGATCACACTTTATACGTCCAAAAAATGCCTCTCTCAGACTCTACTTTTGCATTCCCTAATTGTCCTTATGGTGGACTTTATATGAACCTCTATGGTTCCAAGCTGGCTGGTAAAATTCAACTCATGGCCTTGCACCATCACCTTATTTTGGACTCATATAAACAGGCCGGAGTCGATCCGTGTATTTACCACAAAATCACTTCCTCATCGTTCAATCATCATTTCGGTAACTATTAATGACTTTTTAATTACAGGACCAAGATCTGATGATCTATCTAAATTCCATCACCACCTACAGAAAACGCACAAAGTGAAGAAACTTGGAAAGACAACTTTCTTCCTCAGGTGGTCAGTCACATACGAAAAAAACGACAATATAACTCTTTCCAAACCACATCTAACCACTAAAGTCATCTAAAAGTTTAAATTGGAGAACTGCAACCCACGCACTAGTTCATTGCGGCACAAAGCCGATTTCGACAAATCCTCTGTTCAATCTTTTCTATCTGAAGTTCAGAAACAACTATAAATAAGCTGTTTAAGTGATGTTTGGTACCTTGATGATGGAACTTGTTTTGATATATCCTTTGCCACGGGCAAATTGGCAAAATTCATATCCCGTCCCACAAAATGCCATCTTTCTCTATTGAAGCATCAGTTCGTTATCTCATTGGAACCATTCACAATGGAATGAAATTTAATTCATCGTCTCAAAACCCAATACTATGCTACACTAACAGAGACTATGCGGAATATGCTGATAGGAAATCGACCTCTGCTGCCATATTCCAATCGTTCGGTTCTCCGATCCATTGGTCTCACAAAAACCAAACCACGATCGCCATCAGCACTTCAAAAGCTGAATACTTCGCGACATCCAATGATCTACAAAATATCATTTTGCTTCGCAGACTAATCACCAAAATACAATCCACCTAGATCCCACTAACACCATTCATGGTGGATAACAACAGTGTAATCGATATCGCGTCACATACTAGTAAAACAAGTAAACGAACACATATCGACATCAAAAAACATCAATTGCACCATCATCTAAACACCAAGTCTATCACCATGAATCACGTTCCATCGGCTGATAACCTGGCCGATATTCTGATCAAGCCTCTCCTCCCATTCCGCCATCAGCTACTTCTGCAAGCTATCCGTCACCCCATCACCATATCGTCATGGTAAACCCATCACGACGAGCACGATGGTGAGAGACATTCTCTCCTTATTTCCTTCTCGACGCACTGTTCTTCTACTGATGCTAGTTCAGGCGCTTACACTCTTTTCTTTTTTCTTTACACCTTTACTGTTATTTTTTATACCTTTCCTTTTCGTGAGACATTATCTCTCCTCTCTACACGTGACACATAAACTCAGATGTGTCATGTTACACGTTCGTTTCCTTTTAGAAATTCATGCTTATAAAACTGTTCCATGTTGAAAAGAATTTTAAGTATCACATTCTTTCCCATGATAGATATCGAGACACTTCACATAATGAAGGTAGACATTAATCTCAGACACCACTAACTTTAGCGACCGCTTTTTTCGAAGAGTCCAATCAGGATCGAATAGGCGAATTTTTCCCCGCATACGGCTGAGAACAAGCAAAAATTGCCGTGAGGAGTAAAGGTAACCATGGAACCAAATATTAGCTGCGATCAGACGATCACAGAATCATGGATGGCCTGAATTGTGCCGTCCTTCACGAGGGCTTCCAGCTTTTCTTTTATTGACGTCACAAACACCAGATCTTCCTTCGATCCTTTCTTCGCCTGCACTTTTCCTGGTTTCTTACCAAGGTACACCTGTTCTTCTGGACGATCAAAAGAAGTTATTGCTTCATCGTTTTTCACCAGGCCGTGGTTCGCGTCATGAGGAGGGTTTAGTGATGGCGCATCGGAGGTCGTCTTCGGTTGGACCCACGCTTTGACACAAAATTTCCTGAAGATCCAGAGGCCTCTTGGTAGTAGGACTAAGACTGTTTCGCCCTTTGATGAGATGAACTTGAACGGGCTCTCCCCCTTCTTCGACTTGGTGCGGAAGACTAACACAGGTGAGCCCGATGGGAGATCTTGGAGTATCTGCGACATTTACTTTCCTTTGGGTCCGGAAGGGCGGAAGGGCGTCGAAGTGCAAATGATATCCTACGATTGGATTGTTCCACCCGCAAGGCCTTTTTTGCTTCCTCGATGGCCTGTTGCCTATGGAGTTGATTAGGTGACGGCATAGTCTGGGATGGTCTAGGGAGCGCACAGAAAACAAGCAACATGGGGCATAGACTATCCAGTTCCATAATTAAATTAGAAGCGTATACCAATATGCGAATGTAATCATCATCCGAGGCGTCCTCTTTGTGCAAGGGCTGTCGCAGTTTGGCATAGGCACTTTGTAGCGGTGCATGGTAGCGCTCAAAAATGCTGATAGAACCGGAATTTTCGTTCGCGCTTCTTCCATCGTCACTTCTGCAGCCTCTGCATGCGCCTTAAATTCCTTAGACACGTACCCCTCTCCTCGGTAGACCGCGCGATATTCCGGCGGTCCTAAATATATGTGAAACCATAACATAGTGACTGTTCTACAGATCTCGTTGATCGATTGGTTTCTTCGAAAAGACGAAGACGTAAAGTACGTGCTTTCATCTGCTAGTTGGAGGATAGATTTGGAATTTCTGAACATAGTGTCCACTATGGCACGGTGGTTGGACTGGAGATCCACCGTACCTAATGTCAGCTCAGAACGGCGTGATCTTGATGTGTGTTTCTTGCATATGTTGAATTCCTTGCTGATCTTGTCGAGTTCCATCAATATGTTGTCCTGTAATCCTCCTTCTGTGGCTGTCTTCAACTGACTGTGAGGGGCTTTCACGGACGGATCTCTGAAGCCACGATGTATCATTCGGAGCTCCTGTTCCATGTATAAGACGTATGTTATTGTTCCAGATGAACGTTTATGCACGAAAAAACTTAAAAGAAATTGTCAAGGACGAGCGGCTGTCGGCGGGAGCCGAGTCAGACCCCACCTACAACTGTGTATCGGACGTGGAGAGCATCCCTGGAGACTTATATCGAGACCGTCCCCGATGATTTCCTTGTTCGAGATGAATCATGGAGCATTGTACTCCAGGATGGCAAGATACACGTCAATAATTATCCCTAGTTATTTGAACTGGTTTTGGGTCGTCACGTCTTCGATTACCTTGATTTTACCTCCAATACCTTCCAGCTCTCTCTTTGGTGGTCGGCAAGGCACTTGCCTTCTAAATTTGACCTGGTAAGCCAAGTACTGTTGGTTACTTATCACCAATTTGCGGTTGGTGGCGAATCGGTCGTAATACCGTCGAACGTTGCTCCGTCATGGCCCTTCAGTTGATTACACATTTATAGAAGGGTGGATGTCATATAGGTTTGATATGATTGGCCATGTTAGTATGCACTATTTTACAGGGATTCATCAATGACCGTGGAGTTTTCTACAATCATGTACACGATATCCGAGATGTCGCCATCATGGTAATCCTCTGCCCATGTCGCATCAACGTCATGTGTTTCTTCATCGTAACTCGAGTTACAATTCACCATGTTCACCACCACAGATAGATCTTCAACTGTGAGCACTTTCGCTGGGAATGTTCCTTTCAACTTATTTATGGCGGCCGTAACTTCTTCCAATCTGTGGCGTGTGTTTGCCATGTGGTCTTGACCGCACACAAAGCATCCCTTTACGTCCCTAATCCACTATGGACTTAGGCGTCTTGGTCTGTACCGAGAACTACTTGGAGCTCCTGATACCATTTGGTGGTTCGACCATGGTGTCTTCGTGGCACGGCGTGCATCACTTCCGTATGACATCCCGAGGGAATACAAGACGGAATCATCCTCATCTCCATTCAAACATGTTGAATTAATGCCTGACGCACGTTTCTTATCGGTAAATTGATTGGCGATTCTATTAAGTGTTGTTGGCTCGCCCTGAAAATGCGGACACGTAAAGTTCATTTAATTCAAGAGATATCCACTGCTACCATAAACCTGTCCGTCAGGAATTGATACGTGTGATACGTAACGTCCAGTTGGTTCTGTAGTGAGATAAACTTGGCTATAGCCAAGTTCGTATACGAACTTCCTGAAAACTGTCACCTCCTACTCGTTTGATTCGTCAGATATTGCCTTAGTTAATAGAATGGACTGCCATTCAGCTAGTATGCGGGATTTTATGTCGTCGCTGTTATACCAACTCTTCAAAATTGCCATTTCCCCTTGGAAGTCGCTGCACCCCAATGTTGTTTGCATAGAAAATTAGGGCATCTCGCGTTGGTATGACCGGAAATGATTTCAACTTCTCATCTAGCGTAAGTTCAAACATGATAGAGAGAGTGTTGAAGATGTTTGATAACATTATCGAGATATTCATCCTACTTTCCTGGAAATGTCGGTTTTCTAGAGATCGCTATCATTAGTCCATTAATGCCCATCCTGTACTTTCAGTAGGTGTATCCCCCGCTGTCTTGACTCTTGTACTACCAGAACCAAGACAGCTGGGGACGACCAAGACCACTAAGATGGGACTAGTAGTATCAGCCTGGTTTTCTTGGTAGAGATACGTTGGAGTCTCCCTTGTCGTCTCTCGGGTCATGTCCATCCCCATATGGTGGAATATTATCAGGGTTTGCTGTCTTTACTTGGTTCGATCCATCGTTAGAGTCTGTGATAATTATCGGTGTGGGACTGTTTTGTTTTATCAGTTGCGCTCCGTCTGGGTGGATTAAAATCTCAGTCTTTTTAGTTTTTGGTTTTGGGAAAAGCTTGGTAAAGGGCTTGATCGGAGTTGGATTTGACGGGGTGTACCCCGTTGCTATGTGATCATACCTGTATAATAGAGCGACCAAAGCTTGAGTTCAGTCGACTGTTCTACCCTGCTCAACATGGACGTGGCATTTCAGGAAGAACGCTGTCCATTTTGAAAGAAATGGCCTTCCGCACAGCTCTATTGTGTGAGGTTTGAGCCAAGTGATGAACTCCATCCAGAGATCGTCCTTCTCCAGGTTCAGCGCTACATAAGTATCGAGCAGCTCTTCACTATAATACCTGACCATTTTTGTGTTGAGGTTTTTCTCCTCTTCCGTGGCGATTATCGGTAATTGGTTTGGGTCTTCGCATGCATGTCGGTATGGTGGTGTGACTGGCTCTTGGTGTGCCGCTGTTTTATTTGGTGAGCTATCTGAATTCGTCACTGTTAGCGTGTACGGTGAATGTGGTTCCAGCCGGGATTCACCATGGTTCGGTGGTGTCGGTCCAGGTTCCGGTGGTGATGATGGAAACCCTCGGGTGGGTTAAAGTATCACTGGGCTTACTATCTGTTAGGATGGGTTCCTTGGATACAGTTTTATTATCTCTATCGTCTTCCTTGTGCTCTACCTCCTGTCCCATTTGTTCCTCTTGGCGGTGGAGTAGTAATCCTCGTTTGCCACCTTAGAGTTATAACTGTCGAAAATAGCCGAAGACAAAAAGGGAATAGCGTCTTTTATGTAGGAAATGGGAAGTGGACACAGGATTGGAGAGAGTGGGTAAGTTAAGGGAAATGGTGGTTAGTTTTATTTGTGCTATGCCGCGGTTCATAGAAGCGCGGGGTAACCCTGAATCTGGAAAAGTTAAGTTTTGATACAAGTATCAGGTTAAAGGTCGCGTTAACTCCCCTTCTCAGCTCTAATCGCAGCTGGATGATCGAAGTATGAGTAGTTACACTTGGGGATCACTGTATACTAACGTAGGCGTTGCCCTACTTAGGGCTTGTTGTAGATTTGGTTTCCTCCTCTGGTTCACTTACTGGGTTAAAGTTAAATTGGGTTTTCCGAATGGTTCATCGTTTTTATGATAATGTCTGGCTACTTCTCTTCTTTCTTTTACTCCTTAACTTGGAGTATAAATAGGATAAAACGCAGATTAGATAATAATAAAGGCAACACTCTAATTGAGTGCAACGTGTCATGGTTTCCTGCTAAGTTGGTGATAGTTCTAATCCAATTGCCTGATATAGGATCTCGGACACGTGTTGACGTACACGTAATTAGTGCCCGTGTTTGTTCCATGTATCATGAGCTACAGAAGAAGTATGTTGGTCGAACTGGATTAACCGTATTCGACTACTACATAGAAATCTACTGTTAGTGTTGTTTACCATTCTTTTGCATAATATGGCACCATGTATAATATACACACTAGTAGTGTAGGGTGTGTCTTTTATCCATCATACAATATCAAGTGGGTACTCGTGTGATTATTCAACTGTTTCAAGGTACATTGTTTTTGTTGTATCCTATACGGCATTTTTCTACAGTAGTTTCCTTTTCTCCGTTCCTTTTTCCTGTGTTCGTTTTTCACTTTTTTATCGCGTAGTTGTCGTATTATCACCATATCATCTTCGTAGGATTATCCTCTTCCTGCCAAACCATCAGCCCACCATCGTCGTCTTTCGTCATACCATTATCATACCATCTAGTTCTTTGTCATACCGTTTGTCATACCATCTCGTATCTTTGTCATACTGTTTATCATACTATATCGTGTCTTTGTCATAACGTTTATCATACCATCTATATCATCGTTCTAATCGTATCCTCGTCATTCTCATATTGTAGTCATCGTAACACCATCTCTTGGTATCATTGTCATTCATCATATCATGACATCTATATATCATCGTCATCGTCGTATCATCCTCTCCCTCATATCCTCAACGTCTTGAGGCGTACATCTTCCAACTCCCCATCTCGAGTCACACAAACGACAGGGCCTTCGAATCGTCCTATCGATTCGTCAAGTTTTTGCCGTTATTTATCTATTCCGCTACTTCGTCGTCGACTGTTAAAGAATTATTTTCCGGTTATACCACCGGTCCATTCCGAATTGTATTTTACTCCTTTTCTCTCTGCTATTTTCATGTCAACGTCAAGAACCCCTCCGTCTTTGGCACACATGCGGTTTGGACCCAGAAGACCAGAAAATGTTGGCTTCCAAATTATACGAAACAATTCCCGCAGTAGATGCGCCTCTTGTTTTCGGAAATTAATCACAAGGATTTGGTCCGGAGAACCTAACAAATATTCTGGAAAATGTGTAGACATAATTGAACACTCGTGTAATAAACTAAAACTACAGCATCTACTTGAGTCTCCGGAAATTGAACAAGCGGTTTCGATCCAGAGGCCCAGACGAAGTTGGAAACCAAAATGTAGATCAGAACGAACAATGAAGCTAATCCCACCACAGCGGAGCATTATTTTGGTACATAATAATGACGTCATTGCCAAGGTAACGTCGAAATATATGGTTACGTTTCCTTGGATTCTGTCACCTGTCCAGAAATTTTGAGGTTTATGACTGCTCGTACCGAACACAGGTACAACGTCACTAAGAGTGCCTAGTTAGAAGTTTTGATGACGAAGTAATCCAGAAGAACGGTTGCAAAGTAGACAAGAAAAAGTATATCCGCCTCCTTGCATCTTTCGCCAAGGATGAAAATGGAAAAGGGCAGTTCATGGCTTCAGAAATGAGCAAGGGCGATATCTCCACCTTTTAGCATTTTCAAATTCATACCCTCGCTGCTTCAAAATTGATGCTCAATTCCGTACATTGTCTAAACAATGCGGTATTATCGTATGAAAAGTGATCAATTATGGTGGTTATTCGAGTTTCACGACACTGAGGAAATGGAAACTGTCTCCCTTACGTTGGGGAAAATTTCAGAAAGTATGCCAATGCCATAATGTTGGTGGTACGGACCATATCAAAGATCGAGAATTTGCATTGAACCATGTGTTTAAGATCGTAAAACGAGATTATTCTGTAGATGTAAGGGCAATGGGTGTTTACGTGAATAATTAATAAATAGAATTACCAATTTAAATATGTTCAAGCTGTCGCTTCATGACAACAGGGACCTGTTTTCCATGGACATATTGGTCAGATAATCAAGTAGTTTCACGTGGCTTTTCCTGATTTCAACTTGTTTAGAGTTAAGAATGGCATGTAGCCTCATGATATCTAGTTGAACAAGCAGAAGCATATGGTATTAATGGATGACCTCAAATTTTATTTTCGCAAAGAAGACTTCAGGAAAGAAGATGATGCCTTTAATCATATTGCATGCGTTTATTGATACTTATATGTTATATATGATACATGCGAGTTTTACGCATTGAAAATCACTCGCGGAGTTCTACTGAAGTGGTCCAGATATGGTGTACCAAGCAGTGTTGCCAGTATCATTGATGTGCCATATATTTGGAAGTCAGGCCCCGCCAAATTGCGATGAAAAATGTAAACGTCGCTGGTCAGGGAAAATGGACAGTGGCCTTGAAGTGCAGAAGAGGAAAAAGGATCAACGCAGCACCAATCGCAATACCGCTGTATCCGCTTCTTGGATACTTCAAGTAGTTAACGGGTGATGCGTTTAAATTTTTCGAATAATACGCTTGGGAGGATTCCTGATGTTTTAAATCATTAAGTTTCATTTGTGTTTCTGTATTTCTCTTTGTTTTTATATCAAATAGATTTTTCTTTCCTGGTATCCAATCCGTAAACAAATTTCAGTGTCTCTGCAAGGAGCGATTCTCTATCTACTGACTTTGCTGCTATTGCAGCAGCTACTATTTTGGCACTTATAGCTGAGAATGAAACTTTACAAGAAAAGAGTACATATAAAGATCAATATTTCATTTAATTATATCTTTTTTATTTCCTTACCGCCAATATAACGTTATCGTACTGGTACTCATTGTCCTACTCATCATGAAACAATGCTGAATAAATACTGGTTTCCATTACAATAAGTTCGTTACAGTCTCGTTCGTCGTCACCTTCGCAGGTTATGTAAATCAGAAGTTTATCATATAATCCAGAAAATGTACCGTAGATCTCCTGGGAATATAACATAACACAATAAATGATGCTACTGCTCCATTCACATATAACGGAATCAAAAGATTTATTTCCTAGTGCTATAAAAAGTGTTTCCCTTAACGTTTTGAAAGAAGTTGTGGCCTAGTATTGTATAATTCTTAGCCTTGTGATTTGTCCCCGTTCGTACCAATTGTACGGTCAAGTTGAATGGAATCGCCGTAGTTTGACAGATATGACTGCAAGGATGAAAGAACTTCATCAAGAATGTTTGAAACTGCTGTTTGTAGTAGTCTCTTGAATAGTATAGACAATTTATTCGGAACTGTATCACCTTTCCTAGCTTTGCGATCGTTTTCTCTACTTCCGTTGTGGTCACCAATCCTGTCCATACCTAAAGCATCCCGGAATCTGCCAATTATCGAATTCATTATTGAATCCAGACTATATTATGTCAAAATACTAGCTACGTTTCTTTGATTCAACTGAACACAACTAAATTCTACCATAGCCTCCCTTATTTCCTTGTTCTGGAACAGCCGGTAAACACAGCTTTTTCTTCTAATGGAGCCAGTGAACAATGTTCTGCACAAATTTCATCAAAGTTTGCCATTATCCACCATGATGTATCTGTTTTCCCATGTTGTAGTGTTTTGTACAACTTCTTGTAACATTATTACATCTATTGTCTTCTTCTTCGCTCACAATCTTCAATCTCTGTCTGTGGTGCCAATGCTTTAATTATTGGATACAAAAGGAAATAAAATAACACCATATTTTCAAGTTTTTTCTTTCTTTTTACACCATGATTACACATAATATAAAGTCTAATATTAATGGTAGGGCTATTAGAATCACATTTGAACACATTTTTATAAATCAAACGAAGACATTTTCCAAACTATTACTAAGAACATGAAGATCTCTCTGCCCTACAAAATTTTAAAGAGCTTCCAGTGTTGGTAAATGTAGTGTTCCTTTTCATGAATCATCTATTGGAAACAGTGAAAAGAAAGAGGACTTCATGGTGTATCCTCATTACTCTTCTACCTTTTTTTACAGGCATTGGGTATCCAGTTTCGTGTTATTCTATATAATCTTGTAGAAAATATCGTCGAAACCCTTTCATCCATACATATTTCTATCCCATCCCTCCGATTCCCTTCTTCTTGAAACAATTAAATGGGGCCTAATGTAGTTCCTAGAACATATCTTCCCCTCATGATTTGAAAAACTCATTGATGAAATTCTGCCCGAATCTTTACATATTGTCCAAAAATGTTTTGATAAATTGTTGAACCCTTGTTGGATCCTATTTCTTCCACATCTCTTTGTTGATCTACTTCCTTAAAATTACTCATCCCCTTAGATTTAGAAGCAGTCTTGTAGGATGATCTCTAAACTCTCTCGATAATCTAATTCTGAACACATTTAATCTCAACGTGAGCAAGCTTCAGGTCCTTCACCATATTTTAACATTTCTCCTTCCAAAGTCACAACGAAGAGAAGAATTATTGGTTTATTGACTTGGACGCCTCCAATTACTTTTTCTTTTCATTATAAGATTCATGAATGACAGTTACAGTGGCAGGGTTGTTCTTTTACATGGCGAGATTCATCACATTCCTCACTACCACTATAATGTGCACCTTTTATTTTCTGAGGAACACAATTTTTTCCAATATCCATTTTCTTCAATGTCCGTCCCCCACATCCTCTACCACCCAGTGTGAAATAATTTTGCCAACTGAAATATAATTATGAGCAACAATTTCATCTTCTTAACCTTCGCCATCACTGCCATTAATGCACTGGTCATCACTACATTTGCTTAATTCATCATTGGCACAATTTCGCTTCTTCTTTCAATCATTGAAACCGCATGGGCTTCTTCAACAAGCTCTGTATTTTATAACCGCAGCTCGATTAATCAATATTACTAGAAATATCATCACGTATAAACTTATTTTATCGATTTCCCCTCTTCCTAGATGAAAACGTGATAATAACTTTGTATGTGATTTAATTTGAATAGTATTCAAACTTTACCGCCCTCCGCAGCCTTAGTACTGACAACTGTACATTCAGTACGTATTTTTCTTCTTCAGAACATACAGGAAGACTTGCGTTTATCTTTACAACATCACCGTAATATTTGTTGCACTACTTTTACGAAATTTGGTCTCATTTACTTCCAGAGAGTTTCCATTACCTCTACCGAATTATTTAGAAACAATTCCATACCATTTCACATTATCTCCATCTTTACTTTTCACGGCACGACCACTTCTCATTCTTCTTTCATGACTATTTTTTCTGTCACTCAACTCCAACGTGCCCTGTCTGCCACTCTTTCCATAATTGTGCCCACCAAGATGCTGACCAACTCGGTCATCATTGCGGTGGGAAACATTATGACACTAGGAGTGTCCCAACCATCAATGTAGCAATAAAAGATCCACAATTTAATCTCGAAGGCATTTTTACGTCCTGTCTTCTTATTGTACGAAATGTTCAGGTTAATCAGAAAATCTCATATTTGAAAAATGGTATGTTTTAACGTAATAGATATTTGAAAACCACTCATCTTCACCACGTCGAAAAAGTTCATATTCAGTTCGTCTACATACATATATAGCGAGATTTGGAATTGCTCGTATATACTACGACGACATAGACAATTACATGAACCGAATCTGTCGATTAGGGCTGCTTCTAGGGAGAAAACTAGGTGCGGTTAAGACTATGTTCTGGTGGTTCCTGAGTTACTTATTATGTTAGTAAAATGTCGTAATTTTCTGGTCGGCGGTTTCGTGAACAGTGGTGTGACTCTATATTTCGACGATTGTGATCACTATTGGTGTTTTTTGAGTCGGAAGTCACTTTCTTTCATCTCCCCTAGCGCTGCAGTAGCCGATGGAATGATTGTACCCGCAAGATTTGGGAGTGTCGATCAACTTCAAACCTAACGTCGGGATTTTCCTGTATTAGTTGCGTGTGTAGATTGAGTTTCATCGCACCTTAGTGTACTGACTCGTTAGAGGTCAATTGCTTTTCGAAGTGCTAGTCTATTATTTGTGAATGTATACCTTATTATTCTATATCTAGCTTTGTCAAGGATAAATATAAATAGTAAATTTATTTCCAGGATGGATATTTGGAACATGTATTACAATTCTGATAAAGTGTCAGTTCTTCAATTAAGAAATGTATGATCAGATTATTCCACGTTGGATAATACACTTGCTTAGTGTGTAGTGTGACTTAGTGCGATTTGACTTATATATATACTTTTGTACGACAAGAATACTGTAGGGAGTGTCAGTGCGTCTTCCGTACAGTACGTCGGTGTAATCTTCTGTCGTGGGTATTTATCACTGTGTGTGGGTTCTTGCATCTGTGTGCACGTTTCACCTTTTGGGAAATACAGTATTCCTCCTACTGTTATTCTCATACTCCCCTCTTCCTTTTCTTGCGTCCAAGCTTCGCGTCGCGATTTCATCACCGAGTTTTCGTTTCCGTTCAGTGTCCTTTTTGGACCCTGTTCTCAACTGTTGTACTATTCCTTGATTCATGTATGGTTTCTGATGTCTCCTGGTCAGTCTTATCGTATTAATTTTTCTGATGACACATCTTTTCCCGTTATCTTTTTTCATCATCATTCGTTTTACCATCCTCCTCCTTTTCAACATGCGTAACATCATCTCCGTACCTACTGCCCTCTTCGTCCTGCTTTATTCATCGTTTTATCATGCTCCTTAAAAACCTGTTTATCATCATCTCCGTACCTACTTTGTCATTTATTGTCATCTTCCTCCTGTTCCATGCGTTCGTGCTCCTCTCATGGTCATTCTTCTTACCTATTCCTTCATTCCTTCATTCTCGTACGTTTCACATGACTGTTCACAGATGTATCGAATCTATTAGGCGATTCGACAGAACCAGCAGGGGATAATCTATATTGTTTACCTGCGGTACTATTCCCCAACTCACGTTCAGTTCTTTTCCACCTAATACGGATACAGCTCAAAATTGTACCTATTTCATCCAATTTCAGATTTTTGTTCGAAATAACGTGATACCATTACAGAAATGCCAATTCCTGACCAAGACGGGGATTAAAAATTGGGCATTGTATACTACTGTGTTTCTCACATTGATATCTGCAGTAAGATCTAATTTGAATGTGGATAAATGTCAAATATTACGAAAAACGAGATTCGCATGTGCAACTTCGGTGTGAATGATATTTCATCATTATCACTGTCTACCATAGCATAATCAATACGTGGTGTTGTGACGTTAAAAACTCGTCCTTTTCAAACAATTTTGATGTGACATTCTGAAATTTGATTTCTTCATGAAAAAAATCATTACAGTAATTGATTGCGTCCAATTTAGGTATATGTAGACTGAAACATAACCTGATTCTAAAAATTTTATCTTCTTTTTACATGCAACATTCAAAGGTACGCCAATTATCTTCATGTGTTCTCTCAACCGAATAAACAACTGCACTAGGCCAACACCACCCTTGACTTCAATTTTGTTTCGAATCTACCGATAGATCTATGGCGCGCTACTTACTTTATTCAGAGGATTTACGGCATGAAGATAGTTTGCTTTCTTATGCAAAAAGCGAATGGGCAAATAATTAATTATTTTAAAAGGCACTGTATGGTAAGGAATAATAGCAATAATAGAAAATTAGTATGTGGTCAGTGCGATATCGGTAAAATGCAAAGCGCAATGTCGATCTAACTCCTTGATACATTTAGGTATATTCGCGGGTTTTCAGATCTGGAGATACTTTCATAGCTCCTACAACTCTCATCGGTTTGAAGTTGACAAGTGACCGCTCAGTCACCATTGCTCTATCGATTTAACGTTACTGAAACGAAGGCGTGGTTTTGGACTCGGGGTTACCTTCTCCTGTTTTGAGGTATTAAAGCTGATATCAATATAAAATTTCGTAAAATGTCTACAGACGTTATTAATTATCATTCGTGGTTCGAATGAAGTATGTTTAATGATTTCTCAATTGAAAGAGAATCAACATGTGTAATGTGAATCCGCCATTTGCTATCTTTGAATAGCTTAAAGTGAAATCGATTCTAATTAAATGGATCCAGATTCGTAAATAAAAATCACACGTTTTACTGCACACGTTTCGGGTTACAGGGTTAATAAGTCCAACGTACGGAACCGCACACGTGCTATGACTTGTCATCATCTATAGTTTCGAGTAAGTCTTTCCACTTGTATAATTCAGAAATGGAATACATGATGTACTCTATTTCTGCATGCGAATACTGTGGTGGGTGGTAGTGTGTCAATTATACAGTGTCCTTTTGGTTTTGTATTTTATTTTGTGTGCTGTGTAAAGCTGTAGGCGTGCCACGTACCGGAGTAGGTTATTCATCGTTGCCTCTTCTCATAATAATAAGTTTTGCGCTTGTTTCTAGTATCATTTCTTTTACCGTGGTAGATGTTTAGGTTTTGTTATCATCTTCCTTGTCTTGTTTAAAATCTTTCATGATCTTCCCGTTATCATTTCGTTTTCTTTCACCTACGATTTTTCATCTCATCCTTCATCATCATGATCTGTCTGACGTCATCTGTCTTTGTTCATTCGTATTACATCTTCCGTCATCACATCATCAGCTATCCTTTATCAGCTCATCCATCATCCATCATCGGCTCATCTTTTTCATCATCCGTCTGATCATCATCCGTCACATATCCTCCGTCCTCACATCCTCCGTCACTTATACTCCGTCCTCACGTCATCCGTCACTTATCCCCACGTCATCCCATCTAGCACAAATCAGAGCTCTCGATGTGTCGAAAAAATCGACAAAACTTACCCACTTAATCACGTAAACCCATTCTATTATTGTATAGAAACTTTTCTGTGGTTTCAAATTCTATAAATTCGACATACATTCCCGTTTCAACTAAAATAGATCATATTTTGTCTCAGCTTGCATAAAATAGATCATATTTTGTCTCAGCTTGCATTCTCCTTAAATTTACGTGCATTATAATGACAGATACTGCCCTATTCAAGAGGAAAGTATATGAAATTATAAAGAAGGTACATTATTTGCAATTTGCTAAGATGTTTCGTGGTATAATGTTCCTCTTCTTTTCTCCGAACAGTCTCAACCATTGAATATTGGGACAGTTTTGATGTATGTGTATTCACTTATTTAAATATTTTGTGTACCTTTTCGTACACCATTGGAACTTTAAGAATTAGGGAAAAGGTAATAGTTATTAAAATGCTATTTTAATAAGCTGAAGTAATAATTTTACAACTCACGATTACTGAAATAGGAATACGAGAATTTAAGATAATGAACAGAAGATTGATTTTAAATAAGTAATAATTTAAGACTCTCCTAATGTTTATTTGTATTAATCTTCTTTGTCTCGGAATAATCATATAAGTAGCAATGATAAAAGAAAGAGAAGTCGAAATGAGAAAAGAAGAAGAAAATTGAAAATGAACAAGAAAACTAAGACAACTGGGTTGAAAATAATCAGAACTCAGATTAATACGATCTTATTACATCAGCTGTGTGGTTATATGAGTCGCAATCTGAACAAAGAATAGTTCTTGCTAATGGAAAAATCAACAACGGTAACTCGATAAATACAAACGGTACTAACTACAGAATCTTTTATCAATAAAATTAATAAGTAAGAACAATATAATATACCACAGTAACCCTAATCATTTATACTCCTATGTCATATTAAAGCACCTCTTCGTACGATGTCTGTTTTTCTCTACTTTCAAATCTATACGATCGTAGCAGGTTTTGAAAAAAGGTTTGGATAAACGGATAATTCAAATCCTGTCACTCTTTTACATGAACATTCAATGGGTGGAGAAACTTTCTTTGGAAATGTTGATGATATTGTATCACAAGGTTACACATCAAGTTACATGCCTGACCTTCCAGTATTTGGAAGTTCATCACGAACTCGATTCTTTCATCATCATCATCAGCCACAAGGTTCAGATATAACTGAAGAAAATTCAAAAGCATCTGCTGATTTTTTTGAATCCTATGACGCAATGGATCAATATTGAATTTAACAAACTTTACCTTTGTTGGGCATTCTATTGGTTAGTGCCTTGCTCATAAATATACACTTCGTTTATCACTTGATCGAAACAATAATATAAAAGGGAAACAATTAATACTTATAGCTCCAGCAGAAGTATCTAGATCAACTCCTTTGAAACATACGCTTTGGTTTAGAATATCACCACAACGTTTACTAACACATGGTGGATTATTAGAACAATTAATATTTGCTCGTAAATACCCATCATCTCCATAATACACTATGAATGGTTTACGTGATTTTGCGCTTTTATCAAATTCGATTTCACATATGTCTGGTGATGCAGCAGCTGCTGAAATTCTAAAATTTGAAAGAAAATAAATGCTCAGTTCGACTTCAGAATGTATAAGACTAGAACGCTATTAATTTTCTGTCGGTTCCCTTTTCAGAACGTTGCCTGATTTTGTGATTTGAACGAATACAATATTTTCCTACAAAATATTTTCCAGCTTCCAACATTGTTACTACCAGAATATGTTCAATTGAAGTTAGGCTATCATTTTTGTATGTTAAGACATTCACTCTATACTTACATCAGGAACACAGTCTCATGTCATCAATGCCTGCGCAAATAAACTTTTGGTTATCTGTGGCTACTGATGTTTTGCTCAGTGCCGGATTTTACTATGTTCGTGTGCCCAGAAGTGACCGATAGTAGTTCATCAGCTAATATTAATTGATGAAACAATAAAGAAGCGAATAGTATTTTTTGAATCAGTTTTATCTCCACCCGAATATTAAACCACCGCCTTCTTGCTGATATTAGCCATTCCTATTATCCGTCGCTTCGTCAGCTCAGCTCAAAATTAACCAGCGTTAATTGCGCTGGAAATATAGGCATAATCATCGAGAATCAATAGACGTTTTGAAATACAGCAACAGAAGGTCATATACAGTAGTTGTTTATCGTCACCTACTCTATGCAACTATCCATACGGTCGAACTACCGCACACGATAAACCAAAAAGCTACAGCAAGCTTCGAACAAACACTAACGATTTATTAAACAGAAACATTTAGGTAAGTTGGAAAGGCCATCTATCTTTTTTTAATATTGATGTACATGTGTACATTTGAAAGCCCATGTTATGCTGTATGTTAATTTAAACAAATTTTTGAAACAATAGCAAAGCCCAATTTTCCGAACGTTCTGACGTAATATCTCTCATTGCCAGTATGCATTGCTTCACGAGTTAATCTGACGTGTTACATATACTGATTATCCAAAATTTCAATATTCGTAGTCTTTTTTTAAATTTCACCACCCTACATACAACCTAAATCAACATTTCGATTCAAAGCACCCATAACTTACCCAATTAATGTCGACGTCTACTCCAAATCGAAACTGGGTTTATTATCGAAACGATTATTTGTATTAGTCAGCCTGTTTGCGTTACCTATTATGATATATCTACGTGATATATCATGCGATCCTCAGGTGAAATGGGAAAAAATTGTAGCAATAATGTATGTGAATAAGAGCAGTAGCCGTTCAGAGGGTAAGTGGAGCGCTCAGATAAATTCACTCGAGAATTTGATAATTACAATAAAGTGGCTAACTATTTTTTTCTTCTTGCACTTGGCGAATATATGATGGTAGACGTTGTGGTCGACCTATTTTTCTGGTACGTTGTAGTACCTTTGCGTTAATCTATGCCGGGAGGTGTGGTTATTACCTCCTAAGAACTCCGGGGGTTTCAAGTTCTCAAAATGACTGCTAAGTCACCTTTTGCTCTGTGGGCGAGTGGTTGGTTCGCGACAAGCGTAATGTTCCGATGGTCGTTTGCAAAGTGTTCGTAAGTCGTATCTGGGTATCTGGGTTCTGAGAAATTCGTTGGATAATCGTTAATATCTACATTTTCATTATTGACTTCCTCGCGCTGGCGAAGATGGTATGTATACTATATAAATCCAATTCCATTTGGATGAGGACTTGCACTACACGTGTAGTAGAAATCTACTTTTGGAGCCTGACAAAATTACTTATAGTCGAATCTCTAATTTGAACAAGTGTGTCATATAGCCTGATTCGATAGTTCAATAAGCGTGTAATCCTTGCCAGCAAAAATTTAGAATACAGTATTTTGTACAAATCATGTTGCTGTGTAATGGTGTATTATCTAGTATTGTTTCCAGTGTCAATAAAGTTATATAGCTACCCTTATTACCTCTCGTTGTGCTCTGTTTGAGTTTTTCCTCCCTTCGTGCGCCGCCGCATCCTCATCGTCCGCTTGAGACGTTATCCTTCTCCTTCGAGCAACGTTCTCTATATCAAGCGTCATCCACCGCTTCTTTCCGTTATCCTCCATTTTTCTCTATGCGATACCGGCAATCACATATTCCCACTTCACCGTCATCTCTCTCCGTAAATCCTCTTTTTATCATCTCTCCACCATAATCTCGCGACGAACCTCACCTCTATCTCTCCACGATCCTTGGAATCATCCCGCGACGCACTTCTTCGTCATCTCTCCACGACCCTTTGCACTAATTAATCGCTCGTTGTGTCTAACATCTACAATTAAAGCATGAAGAACTCAAACCATATCACAAACAGATTCACCACTTTGAAAATCTCTTCTACATAAACGATCAAAATCATGTTCATGTTTGGGGTTGCAACCATATTAATAATTTCGTCACTTATTTTATCTTTTTGCAAACTTCTTTTAGTAACTACAAACAACACCATAACATGTTATATACGTTTTTTCACTGTAGTTAATCTAAGAATATAAACGTTTCCTTCAAATTTCCAAAGTTCCCTTAATACTTGTTTTACTGCTCCGTTAGCAAAAAAAGATATCACCGAAAACACAAAGGGCTTCCATTTCTGATTTTCACAATCAATAATTGAATTTGAAAATGCATATGATACAGCATGTACAAATCCCTCAGCACTTGGTTGAATAGATTAAATAAAATATTTCTCAAATTAATTATTATATCAGGACTTTCTTCTCTTACTGGGTTTAATATATCATAAAAATATTGTGGTGGGTGAGGTATTACTGATTTTACTGATTTTTTCCATCTACCGGGTGTTGCTATAATTATCACATGTTGCAGTTTTTTCGGTCTCACAGCTCGAAAATCATGGAATAACCTCGTCACATCCCCCGCTATCGGAAAGTACTGTAGTTGGAATTGTTGTATAATCTTCATTTAGTTCGATATTGCCAACATTGACTTTGTTGACCTTGCCATTGTTGACCTTGCTACGTTTTATATAATCGTATTGGAAATAGCTTCAATTCATTTTCAATATTAATGGTTGTGGTTATTGTATCTAGCTTCTGATGTAACTAATTAATAGTTCAAACTTCATACTTGACAGGACCATTCTCCTTCAAGTTAATAACTCCCTCAGATTTGTTACTGGCGACTTTTTACTTCACACGAAAACAGAATCAAAGAAATTTCGATAGAAGACCGAAAATACATTAAGAAAAAACATGAATCATTCAATAGAAACATCACTTGCGGTCCCAAATCCCACACCCGCTACGAAATAGCAGATAATCCGTTGTAACCACCTCGAGCACCGGATTTGTTCAGTGGTTTTCAATGTAAATGGTGTCACATACCGTAAATCTTCTATAGATTCACCAATGGTCATGTTTACACGGAGCTCCCCGTGTCTAAAAATCAGAAACCGGCTCGATGATCTCAAGTATAAACAAGCCGCAATCCGCATGAAAAATTACTTCTAAAGATTATGTCAAAATGAGGAATATATATATGTAAGAGTGTTACGTTTCACACTCAGTAGATCTTTTACTGTGATCACCCACATCAGACTATGGTAATTTGGCCATCTTGAAAAATTATCAAAAGTTGAATTGATATGAAAAGTAGTTAATTTAAATATGTAATCGTCTTCAGTACACATATCAGGCAATTCTACTTTTTGGACTTAGTGTCATTTTTTGAAAAAATGGTCAATCATTACCACATCATTCAGTGATCTATTCAGTGTACCAAAAGATACTTTCAGTGATGGAGCTAGAGTTGAGTATGCAATACATGATGTATGTTTCTGTAGAAGATCCCTCAAGTACATCTGAACATCATCAGTACAGTGCATGTTCCTCTGGAGTAGTGTGCGTATATCGTAATACGAGGAGTGTCCACAAATATATCTGTGGACTTTGTGGACTGCACGTTTTAGCGAAGACCAGGATTCTACAACATTATTTGAACCATTTAACACCGTAGTAGCACCAGATAGAGAAACTGATGTGGATTCAAGTGACTGGAATCTAGATATTTTTATGTATCTATGTAGACCATTATCAACTATTGCAATCAAATCACTACATCCATTGTGCCGTAGAAGGAATGAACGAATCCCAGAGCAATGTAGCACATAACGTGCACGAGTAACAATACGACCAATTACCCATGAGCATGAACCGTCTACAACCAAATGTCTGATATTCGCAGGATTTTGTTTATCAGAAATGACAGTCCAATGTACAGAACTTAATATTCGACACTTCATGCTGAAATGAGCGACCGTACCAAATTTTCACAAATAATACTGAGCAGGTGTTGAGTCTGTCACCAAATCGGTGGAGCTCAAGTAATTTTATTTTATTTGAAACGCGGGAAAAAACCGCTGACAGATGAGATAAACGAACTGGACGTTAGTTATTTATTCGTTATGAAAATAAGGAGTTTAAAAGTATCTATGAAAATAACGAGTGTGACTAATAACTGCATAATAGAATGTTCTATGTTGACCTTTCCTCCTAGCACGATGAGTGCTTTTGAAGATTCCGGATCTGGAAATACGCTAGTAGTTTCAACAACCCCGTAGGTTCAGAGTTGACAACTTACCGCTAAGTCACCCTTACTCTGCACATTGATCGTTAGTCAGTCGCAGGCGTGAGCTTTTTGAATCCGGGATACTCGTTTCCTTCAAGATATTTTGAAAGCTGATGATCTGTGAAAGTCTTGTGAAAGATCTACTGTCTTTATTTCGTTCTACCTCCTCGTCAGGGCGGCGTATGTATACTAAATCTAACTTTGGATCATAGCAAAATGGAAGATACACGTGTGAAAGAATCTATTGTTAGTACTTGAGGAGTGCTATAGTAAATCCTGTTAATTATCATTAAAACGTGTGTCAAAATAATATTCGTTAATTGTATAATTTCTTGCCACGTTACAGTCATTATCGTGTACAGTAATTTTCTTAATTGAATAATTTCTCGCCACGTTTACTGTCACTGTCTTGTACTGTATTTTGCTTTTTACTTCTACGACTTCTTATACACCGAGCCCTGTTACACTTTTCTCTTCTCTCTTCGCCTAGTATGGTTTCATCTTATCCCATAATTTTCTTCATCTTTCTTCCTTATTGTCGTCAGCCGCGGGCTCTACCGCCGCGGATATCCTCATTATCTTTATCTCCATATCCTCTCATTTTTCTTTGCTTCCGTCATTTGTATTCTCTTATCCTTACCTCATCGTAGCCGTGGTCATTGTTATTCTACCCTTCATCCCTCTCCTTACCGCGGTTATTCTACCATTATCTCTTCGTCTTTATCTTTTGTTACATCTTCATATTTTCTTCTTTTTTCGTCATCATCTTCCTTCTCATCATCTTTCCATCATAATCATCATCATCCTTTCTTCCTTCATCTTCCTCGTGCTATGGTAATGCTCTAATTTGTCTCCTCGTCTCCCTCTTGTCTTCGTTCCTCACTCCTCCTCTTGATCTCTGTCATCGCCTCTCATTCTTCCTCTCTTTTTCCGTCCCGTGAATTGAAGTATGGATGTTACATCTACAGCGAGATATGATGGATTTGGATCAAGAGGTTTCTAGGAAACAGTATCCACATGACGGAGAAGACATAACTCTGTCATGCTGATAGCACTGAATGGTACACCATCTTCTACTAGTAGACTAGGTACAGTACTCGATGTGAAAAATCAGAAGTTGTAGCCACCATGGTTGGAGTGAATGTAATCATATTTACATTATTAACTTATTGTTGATTTGCTGAACCATGAAGATAATTGGCATTATTGCCAATATTGCGAACTGTATGTTGAGAGGCGTTGCTAGTTTCAATTGATGGAAGTTCATATTTGATTGAGTCATCATTAGTGTGGTCTTTTGTCCAATGGCGTATCTTAACACAGGTCTTGCAATAGCATTTGAGCTTGAATCTTCGAAATTCGTCGGGCCCAGCAGTATCGAAACTGTCGTTTACGTATTAGCCACAGGCTCATACGTTGACTACTGTTTCGATATTGTTAATTTGAGTTGTTATTAGCAGGACCACCGCGTTGATCTTTATTAGATATATTAACTATGTTGACAGAGAAAGTGTCAGGTTCATATGACATTATATGAGAATTTGAACCATGTTTATTGTCACATTAGCAAAGTACAGATGCTACATCTTCGTAGGTGATTTTAGTGACTATTCTATTGTTTGTATCGTCAGAAGCAACTTCGGTGCGAATAAGTGCAGCAGAAAGAATTGGATTCTTCTCTGTTCATCACTAATTTCAGTTCCTGAAAGTAAATTCATTGGAATAAACGTCTCATGGAGTGAAATAGAGTTTCCACGAGCAATGTAGTTCTCCACATGTACTGCGAACCGAGCTTCGTAGTTTCTAAACGACTCTTTCTACTTGCCATTAATTCCGAGAAGTTAAGTGAAATCATTATAAATCTCGGATACTACAGAGAGTGCATCGCTCTTGAATACGGCAACAACAATTGCAGCTACATCCATTTTGGAGCCAATAATATCATCGGATATACCTGAGTACAGATGGTATGCGCGACCGTAGAGTTTTTACTTGAGGTAAAGCCCCCTAAGATCGTCGATACCACCGGCGGAGTAATCTCGTGGCTTTTAGTACTGGGAGGCTATCATTAAATACCTCCCAGAGATTCAGAGAGCGAACATAGCTATCTTGATTTCCACGTACATAAGTCTACGGGTTGGTCCTGATGTCCCATCCAAACTTAGGACGAGAAGGAGTTGACGTATTTTCTGGGCCCATACCTGTGGAAAAGACCGGAAAGGATGAAAGCAAGAAGGAGCTGGTAAATCAAACGAACAAACGAAAATGGGGAGGAAGCGAGCATCGTAGAGCAGGTACAGTTTATTGAAGTTATTTCAGTTTACCAGCTCCTTCTTGCTCTCATCCTTTTCAGTCTTTCACACAGTTATGGGCCTATAAAATGCGTCATTTTTTCTCAACATAAACGTAATTGTGATACTTAACGATCTACGTTGATATTGTCTGATCAAAATGTATTGCCGAACCCCAATTCCTTTCTAAATAAATGAAGGGAGTGTAATTTTAAATAAACAATGATATTAAAGTATCAATATTTATGGACATGATGAATCATGATGCGGCCACACGCTTGTCATCAGATGACAAGATGTATGTGGAGACTATCTCGGAGCGCACAAGTTTCTAATTTAATTCAAATGAAAATTTTCGTGTCACTATGTCCCAATATCTTAGTTTTGGGTCTGTCATCGTGTTGGCAGATGTATTTTATTACAACAAAACTCATACATGTGAATTGTTTCATGTAATATTCGGAAATATTTCTAAGCTCATCAGAGAATCCAAAATGGTCCTTGAAGTTATACCTGAAATCAAGCGCCGCAGTCCTTCAAAGGAACATATGTGATACATAAAATTACTTCGAATTTATCACGTATATTCCATAAAGGTGGATCTCATTCTGTATCAGTTTTCACAGAGATGGAATGATTCAGAGGAAACATGGGAGATTTAGAAACTGCTCTGAGTTCACAATGTGCATTCAGCGGGATTATCCTTTTCCGTGTCTTGTATTAAGAAAAGAACTTATCATTGATGAATAAAAACTTGCAGAGACTGCACAAGCAGGATCGTAAGTAATCCTTTTGAACATTGCTACATTATGAAAAGAACAAACAAAATATTCATTAGAAGCTACTCATGCCTGCGGGATTGATGATGAATTAGTTGAAGTACAAAATCAGAGAGAACTTAACATGGAGATAGAAATATGGTCTGTGATGATTTTTGTTAATAACAGAGATTTGGGAACATTTGAAGCTAGCTTTGGTAATTATTTTATGCTAGTTCAAAACTCCAAGGCAACGTTTTGAAAGTTGTGGAAATTGGGACTGTCTATTTTATGGATGCTTGGAAGTTACGCGAAGCAGTATTCAATGCTTCTTTAGTCGGCGAGACTTCATTAATTTCATCAAAAGAAAGTTTCACAATTAGTAATAGGTATACCACCACTTATAATCAAGCTACGTTACTAAAACGATTATTGTGAAAACGGGTCCATAACGTTTAAAATAGTGGAATCGATAATGGTAGTGTTAGATATGTTATAACCCTCAGGAGAACTTTTTCTTGCAGATGAACTTGAATTAGATTCAAGATTTAAACAGAATACGTTCCATTTCTATATTTTTATTTGTTCAATTTTGACCAATTTACAAATATTCATGAGATGCATATGATCCTTCATCACCTCTTTGTGGACCTTTTACAAATTTTCAATCTACAGAAACTGCTATATATTCACTTTCACTTTCACTTTTACTTTCACTCCCGCTCTTGACTTATTCACTTGGCGTCTTCCACTTCCCTTTTATGGAGATCATCTGATAATCTATTCCATCTGTCATCACCAGCAATGACTTAACCTAAGAATAAAACAAACCCATCGTTAGAACTGACGCTACCTTCCATGAATCTGAAATTAATTTAGCTCGTACCATAACAACGACACCACTGGCACCAACCCCAAAAATTTTAGCGTACAATTTCACTTCCGCTACTCCTCCGACCATTGCACCAAATTCCATATTGCCGTACAGATATTTATGAGCGACTTTTGTCAAGAGCTTTAATTCATAAGGAGTTGCTTCACCTGATAGACACGACCCACGCACATACGTCCACTTTTCTTGACCTACATGTATCTTCGTAAGCCATCTTCCCAATTATTGACATAATATCACTTGAATATGCATTACACCGTATGAATACTATTTCATCTTGATTATTTTCCCTTACTATCACCTGCATGTGAAGACTGATAGAAATTTTCAGGAGAGACCGCTAAATAAGTTTACCAAATATTCGGGATCCATAGCACCCTTGACAAAAACAATACTCTCAGTGTCATTATTTCCAACTATAAACGAAATGAATGCCGTAAAACTGGTAATGAAAATTTTCTTTTATAGATATTCAGCCTCTGCCTTACTAACTTCACCGAACAAAACCGCCCAGTATATATACTATTCCCTTAAGTAATGGACTAGTGCTGCATCACTCCTTGAATAACAAAACCTGCAGTGATTTTGGCGAATATTCGAAGGAGCCGACTCCAGAAGGGTTGGAACGTGCCATGAAAGAATGAATATCATATTTGAAATGACCGGTAAATGATTTTGAAGACGTCGAAGGAATGAAATTGGAAGGTCATCGCTGCTAACGTCCCTAGCATTTCGATACTTTAACCTATGGGAATTTCTGATCTCCGAATCGACGATAGATCTCATCATCATCTTTATACTTGACTACATCATATTTGGCTACAGCTCGTAATCCTTTTGCAACTTTCGGAAATGCAGGCGCTGACTATATCAAATAGACACGCCAAAGAGTGTATAAGTTAGCGATCCATTTTCGAACAAAAGCACGACACATGCAAGACACACGGAGATAGAAATAGGTCGTAAAAGTCAGAGAAAGGACACGTTATAGGAATGGCATAAAATTTAGGACGTATCGATAGGACCAAGAAAATGATCAGGTATTTATCAACAATACCCTTTTGAAATCTTCAATGTGCTTTTTATCCTTTATATAGTGAAGTAAATTACATCAAAACATGGAAATATGAAAATATGACAAACCACCAGCAAGTCAAACAACTTCATTGCACTCTTGATACGACACTTGTTATTTTACTACGTCAACAGCAACATTTGGTCAATACCAGGAAGAATCATTTATTTGACAGACTACTACATGAATTTCTTTCTCCTGTCCTAAGGGTTCTTATCAGCCCCTTCAAGTACATAGTAGTTTCTCTTAATATCCGTCATATATAGCAGGAACATCTGAATCGCTCACCGAAAAGTCATCTCAATGTCCTACATTTATCTAGAAAGTGCTGCAGGGGTCTCCAATGCTACATAATGCATTCCATGTTCACCTGTTTTTCAAACAAAATTGAAAGAATCACCTGTTTCCTATGCTCTCCTCAGAAGTATATCATCCAATTCAAGACTGGAATGGTATCATGATTGAAATATATCAAAGGACATTATCAATCATATTGTTATGAATCTTCATAGTATTCATTTCGGATTTGTGAAATTGGCGCTGTACAGTTTCTGACATACTTCGCCGTGTTTGAGCAAGTGTGAATTGGATATTAGTAGCCATTTGAATATGCGTAATCAATTTCTGTTCAAATATTAACCACGTTTTAAAGCAGAAATGATATGTCTGCTGGAGAAAATCATCATTTTAGTTTCTTTATATTTGTTTACAGTGGCGGCTTTCAGTAATTTAATATGGAGCAAGAAATGCTCCCGCATCGGGGGACATTTCCCGCTCAAGTTCCATCAGTACCACCAAAAAGAATCGAACTCGCGGCCCTACCATTAGTGCGATTGGCCGTATCCAACTAGGCCACACTGATACGCGGCGCTAGTTGTTTACTTTTCTTTACAAATTCATAGTTATTGCATCTATAACCAATGCTTACATAAGAACTATTTCATAATAAAATGCCACCGTCGGCCGCTGCAGCCGGCGACCGGTCAGAACACACATTCAAGAACCTTCGCGTTGATCGGCACGCTGCACCGTTGAGAAACTGTCTGACCGCCTTGTCATCCGATCATGACTTCCCCAGTCTGCTACTTTTGGAATCAATACAGACAACGATGTAACAGGAACGTTAGGTAAATGTGTGGACAGGAAGTATGATGGTTGGACACTGAACGAATATTTCAGAGGGGTCGTTCTTTCTTGAAATAACTGGATAGTGGAAATCACTTTTGTGAACAGTAGTTGAATTATTACGTTTAAGAACAGAAGATCTTGTTTTGGTTTTATATTCGAAGATGAATCGTTCCGACTGAGGAATTGAATAACCTCTTTAATGGGTACAGTCAAATCGTCATAGTATTCCAATGCATCACAAAGCTCATATGTCATTCTCGTAAATATTCAAATTCAATATCTTCATCATCTTCATCCGTTGAAAACATTCAGGTAAAGTTTTGTTTCTTGTCCCACTTTCTACAGAAGTCTGCTTTTCTCTTTGTCGTTGCATATCTTGAGTGGGTAAATTACATACGAATTTAGTATAATCATTATTAACAAGTGCAGCTCAATCCGGGTCGTCTTCATCATTTTCATCGTCGTTGACAAGAAGATGATAATATGGGTAGTTATGGTTTTCATCACCATCGTTGTGGTTAGGTGTAATAGGGGTCAGGTGCGGATGGTCCTCACTGCAAGTAGAGGAAATGGTATTGATATTGGGGTTACTCAGATGTTGTCGATGACTGTCTAGAATGTCATCCTCAAAAGAGGAATCATCAGACTGTGAATGTTGAGGATATTAAAAACGTTTTGTCGTCTTCATCATTAATTGAATCAATATTTTGAACTTCTAAAACCGTTGTTGGAATTGTAAGTCGGTGCTGGTTACCATTTATGAATTTTCTGTGATTGTGATACACGTTTATGTTTTTGGTTTTAGTTTGAAAACTTGTTTAGAATGGAAATGTTTTTGACTTTTTGATTTCGAATTAATATCGTATGATTTTTTCACCAGCAAGGATAAAAAAATCGTACTTTAAATGGTCAAGTCAATGAATAATGAGTTTTTGGTTATTATCAATTTCGAACACCTCCACTGGTAGATCTAACATGGAATCCAAATTTTTGACATTAACCACCTGTATAAATTGGCTCAGGAAAAGTGAAGAAATGCAAACTCAATTGTTAGAATAGATTGAAGTGATTTTTCATTATTGTCACACCCATGCGAAATACAAATGAAGACAGTAAACCAGTGGCTTTGTGATTCCTGGTACCTCAAAATTTGAATAACCACGCCATGTACGTTCATATATTTTTTTAAATATATCGTAAACGGGATGCCCCCGCAGATCTCTCATAAATTCCACTTCCATCCCCAAAATATCAACATATACAGGGAATTGTGAACTCATCTGTCGAGAAATACGGGATGAAATGGAAGGCGGAGATGGCTGCTGTGCTGTGGATACACATTGTATCGATGCGTGCGAGCTTCGTAAAACGCGGGAAAGACGTGGTTCGCGACTTGGAATGGATTCAAATGTCAAGGGATATTTTGAACAAATTCACAAGCAGTTTTTGATCTGATATTTTTTGGCCATTCGACAAAGAACGAACGGGATCGAATAACGGAGAAGGGAGCACGCCAAAGTGAGGAGGTATTTGAAGGCCGTTTCGAATGCAGCATGATATGTTTCTGAGGGTAATCGATGCATGTGTCTTGGATGATGAATAATGCCGTGAAATTTACGGCCGTGGTCCAAACAAAATCACTCTTGGACGAAGAGGAATTTTACCACTTGTAAAGGTGATTGCTGGCCATCGTCAGTTATCTCATGATATACCGAGAGATTTTTGCGACAATATATTCGAGATTAATGAGACAAAAAATCATCCTCCTGCTTCAGTTCACTTTATGGGGTTATTGTTGATAAGTTTTCCGTAGAGTATCTACTTGGACCGTCCCCACAGCACCTCACCCGTATTGAGATACAATCAAGGAATGCTGGGTTTCCATACTGAATTAGCGCAATTGACCGCGCAAGTTGGACATTAAAAAAGTTCCAGAAGGCTATGCAAGGACTAATGATTGGAACATATTGAAGTGCTAGCCTACATATGGAGGCTGTGTCTGATTTAGATCCCTGGGTATAGAACTTCCAATTTGGATTCCATGGGATCAACATTGATCAGAACATACTTGACTTTATTGATAAGTTCTATATTGTTTTATCTGGTTCTTTTCCGCCACATTGGCCAAGTTACACAGTGGCAGGACCGTTATTCGACTCGTAATACTACGTAGCTGATGGTACTTATCCGCCTTTAAAAAGTTTTGCGATGAAATTAAAGTTGCCAGCGAATATTGCACAATCACTGTATTGTAAAATGCAAGAGCCGACGTTCAAATGTGTTGAACCGTTGTTCGGAGTGCTTTTAAGGAGATATAAAATCACGTTCCTGTCATCTGAATTGTGGTGTCCTTGAAAAATGAAGTACAACGCCTCAGCTTCAGCCATATTGCATAATATGAATGTAGAGAAAAGGAGGTATTCAAACGTTGGTGATGGGGTGAATGGTATGAGTTTCTATTTCGAAATGGAAGAGTAGGGCATGGAGGTGCAACAAGTATCAACTGATTTCCCGGATATTCGAGAACGCGAAATGGGTGCTGCGATTGACGATGTAAAATATCTGTAAAAGGACGTCAGATTGGGCTCTGCACTGATAGAGCATATAGGGCACAGGTTTAATTGAAAAATGCAAAATGGGATATTTTCCATGAGAGAGTAAAGGGAAATTTTCTTTTGAATGATATATGTATGAATTTTGCACATAGAGGAAAGGTATAATAGAAAAACATTTTATTATTATTATGCAAAGCTAGAGGGGAATGGTCTTTTGAATAATAATCTATAAATTTTGGTATATAGCGGAAAAGCATAATTGGAAAAAGATTTTAGCAGATGAAGTAGGTCAATTGGTTAATTTAATCTGTATGGGAGTCGAATACCATTATAAGGATCTTCGTGATAGTTGTGGAGGCGCACTGTTCTTGTCGACGGGAGTGGAGATCATTGTGATTGTTTTTGTGGCGCCCTCGTTATGTAGGCGACTGTGATTGTAGTGATGGCTATCTCATCGTTTGGACGGAAGCAGAGGTTGTCGTGGTTATCGTGGTGGAGCCCTTGTCGTCGATGCCGGTCAGACGGCGAAGTTACATGAGGGAGTAAATGGCGGACGAACAAAATGCCGACTGCGTTTCGTATTTCGGAATGTCTTCTTTTCAAACAGTTTGAGAATAATTTTTCAGACTCAAAATACTTCATAATGTAATCAAAAAAACTGATTTTACAAGAGTATGTAAAAATAAATCTTACTGCAAGGAATTTGAGATTTTTTTCAAACAGATTGAAATTATTTTTCAAATAGTTTGAAAAACTTTCTTGAAAATAATTGACATTTTTGAAAAGTCAACTACAAAAACTGTCTTTGCACGACTCGATACCCTAAAAACCTGATAAAAAAGCCTCCTAGGATTTCGACAACGACAAAACATGGAAGGGAAGCCATGTTCAATGAAAATATTTCTATTCGTCCCCTTTCTTTAGTCTATTCCAATACCTGTGATATTACTTCTTCACGACAATGCATACCTTCACCTCCGAAATGAGAAACATTACATAGAGCCTAGGTACGTTTTCTGCAACTGTCGTAGCTGGGGATGTAATGTCAGATTGATGCGTAATGTCGGCTATCCTCATTTAAATTTCTTCCCCAGAATTGAAAACACTTTCTTCAATAGGATGGACTACATCGTTAGTCCCAGTTGTATGCAGAGATTCCTCTATCTTCTTAAAATCCGCTTCTTGCCGAAGATCGAAGAATCTTTCTTGCCGTTCTGAGCTTGTCCCAGTCATAGAAAAAACTTCAACGCGAATACGTGTTCGCTCGGCCTCCTCCATCCTCCGTTCAAATCTGACCATTCCCTCCGCTAAATCATTCCGACGACTTGATGCTTTCGCATGTTCCAAAATTGCTCTTGCACCATTTACTAGAGCATGGGACTGAGAAGAAATATCACGTGTTCTTTTCGTTCCCATTGGAAGCTCAAGTCTCTCTTGACTCTTATTTGGAGTGATCTTTTCAATTTTACGTACTGTTTTCCAAACATTATTAACATCTGAGGTTGTTGAATTTTCACGACCTTCCATTCTATTCTCAATCAATTACTAGTCTCCTACATAATTAAATTTACAGAGGAATATATATGAGAGTTCACAACATCAGTCCCATGCCCATTACCACTATCAGCGCCAAGTGCGTTTGAAGTTACTGTCAGAGCCCAGTCTTGCGTTTCCTGCCAAAATTAAATTCCTTTTTCATACGGAAAATTCTTCCCACATCCCCCGAATCATCTCTGAAATAACTATACAAGTATGATAGACCAGCACGTTTATTGTATAACGCTGTCGCAAATTTTGACACTTGTAACTCTATCAGTTTTCGCCTATCACAAACCTCGACTTGTGTGCGATCGTTCCGTCTATTTTGGAGTTGAGGGCGAGAACAAATCGTCCTGGTAGAATGTTCGCGTTTTTGGGCATGTATTCCTTCCGTACTACCCTGAAGGGGCCTCGTCGTATATGGTTTTGGATTTATTGCTTCTTCGCATGATTCATCTCAAGTGTTGCTGCTCGCGGGTCTTTTAGCGGGATAGTTTCTGTCATATAGACATCGTCTTGGATTGAGGGGGATATAAATGAAGAGAGAGAATTGTTGATTTCTGCGAAGAATGTTGTTGCTAGTTCACTGAGGGTGATTTAACGCTTCACTTGAGTGATGGAGAAAGGTCGGGGCGCACCGTCAGTTTGGTCAAATATGTAAACCAACTTGTTCGATTGGTCCGTTGAGGAGAATTTGAATGGTCCCATATTCCTTGTTTTTTGCTGAATGGTCCATCTCCCTCCATACCATAACTTGACTGCCAGGGTTGAATATCGCATCTGTAGATTTTGATTTTGCGATGTTATGCTTTAATTCACGTTGAACTCTTAGCTTGTCGATCTTGTATTTCATTTCTTTTCATATTAATTTGGCCACTTTTCCTACTTCATCTGTTATTGGTCGCCTTCCGCAGGTATCGGGAATGTCGGCTCAAGGATATTAACCAAACAGTAAGGCCGATGGTACGAGTCCGTCTGGCCCTGCCGTGTCGTTGAGGGCTTTGACGGACAGGGCGAGGATTAGATCGAAGTGGATTTTTGGGTAGTCGAGCAATATTTTTCGTACCACAGTCCTTATTGGTTCGTGACATCGTTCGAAAATACCCTTGACGCTGTGAGCTTCGATTCCAGTGCGTTGTACTTGAATCCCATCAAGTACCGCTAGTCGAATGAAGGACCCACCAAAATTGGACCCCTCACCTACAATGATGCCGTTCTGGAGCCCCGTGTAAATCATGGTCCAACAGCGTATAAGTTACACCCAGATGGTCTTGGTATCTATGTTTCCTAGACGAATGGCGGAACTGAAGTGTGTGCCTTCGTTAAAAATATGGAGGATCGTTTTATTTTTCGTGTTTATCTTGATGTAGAATACATCCACGAAGATTATTCCTTCGAATCTTGAAGAGTGCGACCAGAAAGAAGCGCGAAACCTTATAGGAGCAGAAGTATCACACGTACATGGACCACATAATTCTGTAATACGTTGCATGCTTTTCAGAGTTTCTGGGTCGGCCTCAGTTGAGTGGGTGCGGCTCATCATGTTGAATAGTTCCGTTGCGGTCAGTTGAAAGAAATGAAGGTGTAACCGGCTCAGTTCCCCAATACTAAAATTGATATGGATCTGTGTCATTGGTTGTAGTAGGATATGAAGGTGTAAAGAGTTAGATCGATACAGCGGGACGAACCATTCTTCCAAATAGTAGCAAAGTCATCCTTGATAATTTGGCGTCTTATTGTCAGTTTGTTATTGACATTGTCAATCATCAATCTGTTCTTATCTAGTACGTTTAGACCAATTATGGGCGGCAAATCGATAGAAACGACGTCCAAATCTACGTGGACATTTTCACAGGATGAGGGTGTTACCAGGAGGGATGTGACACGTCCTAGTGATGGCACCACTTTGTCGCAGAATCTGATTGACAGATTCGAGTGTTGTATGGTAGTTTTCGTATGAAAATGGGTGTTGATTCTGTTTGAGACTAATTTTCCAATCACGTTACGTGGTGCTCCACTGTCGACACAAAAAGCGGGAATTAATCCGTTGTAGTCTCCATTTTTTTGTCGGCTAATGTCGACATTGTTCCGGTTACTTACCATTTCAACATCTTTTGTTCTTCTCGGTTCGGCTTTGATAGCATCAATTGTTTATTCGCCAGATCAGGTAGATTAGCAGTAAGTATGGGAGGAAACGTGTAGAATATTAGATATGTGAGATGTAGCGCTGTTACTATCCAGATCGTTTATCTGATCCTCTGCACATTCGTTTTGTTGGATATTGTGTTCTTCATCTAGTTGTTTGTTGAATATGGCACCCTCATCTTCGTCTTCGTGCCAACTGACTTGGCTCTCAGTGTCGGTTGGATTTGCGTAATGAAGTACATCGATTTCGCAGCTTTCTGTCATATCTGCTAGGATATAAAAAGATTTTTCCTCCTGAGTCAGTCTGTTGCTGATGTACAACTCCACTGAGCCCGGTTGATATCGATGTTGCGCAGTCCAGAGTGATGAACCACAACGATATCAGTATGTTATTTAGATTTGGCGTCGATCGGTGTAGGATTAGGGTGGCGTTAGATGGGGTTGGCTCGTCTGGTGGTTAGCGTATCTGTTGACGGTATGCAAGCCCATGTTCTGAGGAGATGTTGAGAATCTGTAAGCTCCATTTCTGTGACCAAAACGCTTGATAGGTCTATTTCCATATTGTAAGAATAAAGTTAGCTTTGAATATGAGTCGTTGTCCAATGACGATTGTTTTTAGTTTCGATTTCTAATTTAATGGCTTGGGCCAATTCGGTGCGGAAAGTCTAGTACTAAATGTGGCCACTGAGCTTGTTTGCTCGTGGTATTGCTGCACAGGGGTTGGAGGTGACGGATTTTCTTAGAATATTCATCTTGTAGGTGTCGTTTCTAAACAAAGTCATGCATTGTGCGTTTACTTTAGCAATG